>JABRWK010000811.1:0-17840 GCA_013372445.1 Hypothenemus hampei | reverse complement strand
TCTTGAATTTTGACCATAAAAAAGCGACAAAGTAGGCCTTGATTTTTAAGCAAGCGCGACAAGGATATGTTCCTAAATAGAGTTTTTGATACCCTACAACTTAAAAAAAGAATGATCAAAATCAGCCGGAAATAAAAATTTGACAGGGGTGTTGTGGTTCAAAGTGGGACACACTGTATGTCCTAAGTCGTTCAGTTTCCAAGATACAGAGTGTGAAAGTTGGAAATATAAATCATATTTTCTTTGATATCTTTCGGTCTCTTCCAGAAAATTTCACGAAATTTCATATTTGGGGGTTTTTTGGGATGAGGAATTCAAATTTTTGAACGATTTATTTATATCTTCTAGAGGACGCCACAAGCGACCATTACGACCCTTTTAAAACGCTACAACTTTTTTGTGCTACACTGTATATCACTTTCGACTAGAAAAATCTTATTACCCACCTTTTCTGCTTAAAAAAGGTGTATCTTATTAATATTACTAGAAGCAACGGTTTCCGAGAAAAGTGCAGTTAAAGCTGATAATACATGCAAATTATACAGTGAAATAAGAGCTACTGTTAAGTCAAAAAAAAATTTCTTTTTTTTTAGTTATTCTGACTGTTTTGACTTAAAATTAATAGTTTCTAATATTTGAAGTATTATTTCCTTGTTTCTGCAAATAAGAAGTAAGATAAGCCAAGAAAGTTATTTTGGTCCTTTGAAAATTTGCATGCTCATCAGCTTTACATGCGTTTTTTTTTCGGTAACCGTAACTTCTAGCGACTTCGATACGATATACCTTTTTTAACGGAGCATAGGACTTGAAGAAAAAGCACCAAGGCAACTATTACTAGTATGCTTTAAATGAGAAGTATTTATAATTATAATTGAAAATTTTCTGTAATCTTATTTAAATTCGATCGATAATTATTTATTATTATATAGTATATTATTATATGATATATGTATACATATAATAATTAATTATTAATTATTATATTATTATTATGACATGTACTTAGGAAACACCCTGTATGTAATAATATAATAATAAATAATAATCGATCGAATTTAAATAAGATTATAGAAAATTTTCAATTATAATTATAAATACTTCTCATTTAAAGCATACTAGTAATAGTTGCCTTGGTGCTTTTTCTTCAAGTCTTATGCTCCATTTCTAGTCACTGCGATGTAAAAAAAGAAAAAAAGTAATAAATAATTAATTAATTTTGCAGCGCAGTGTACTTATAATAATGAATAAATCTTGTTTAAATTAATTTTAGTTGATAGATTGTTGTTTTTAGCCTGAAAAGTCAATAAGAATCCAATAATATTAAAAAAAAATTATAAATATTATCCAGATTTGTTACACAGTGTTATTGATAGACTTTGAATAAGATTATAGAAAATTTTCAATTATAAATACAGAGTGTTTGAAAAGTCTTAGTATGGGCTAATACCTCGAGTTCAAATTTTGATACACATGCCAATTCCAAATTTAGACCTTTTCACTTTACCAGTTCTCGAGATATTAGCCCATACACATATGATATGATATTTATTATCAATAGCGCCTGTGTGGGATATGATGGGTCGGAGACTTCAACGTTTAGCTCGTCCTCCAAAGTTCATAGATGGACTCTGCGAACAAATACATATTACCTGAAATACAATACCACAGAAATTTGTTACATTTTTATTTTGAGCATGCCACGTCGTCTACAAGAATGTATTAATTTAAGTGGTGATATCACACATGATTAAATTTTTTTTATTTAAGCATAAAAATTTTCTTTTCTATTGATCGTTTTTATCTATTACCCAACCTAACGTCATGCCAAAACTTTAAATGTGTACAAAGTGTCCTTCTGGTTATTGCGGTTTTTTGAAAGACAGTATAATTGCAAAATGGGATTTGTTGGATCGGTTTATTTTTACTCAAGAAAACCTCTTAGACATATCCTGTATATTTTATTGAGGAGCCTGTAATTCATTTAGAAAATATCAACTATGACTGTGTTCAGCGATCTTTATAATTTTTTTATTATTTCTGAAAATAAAATAAAACATCTAATTGTATAGCTAGAAAATTTGAAATTATATTATCTGTGATGTGAAGAAATTGAAACTACTCACCCTGATTATATACAAGGGGTAACCCCACAGTAATACTGAAGACATAAAAAATATTAAAGGGATTTTTGAGTTTCCAGCTCGTCCAAAAAGTAACCCCCAAATTTCATTTACTGGAGGAACCCATCCCGTCCGTCTTCTTATGGCATTATGCAAAACGTCAATTATGTCCATATGTCTATGTCCTACGGCTAAATTCAATGGAGTTTTATCATTTTTGTCCTTAGGCTCCAAATCGATGTCATTCTACAATATCTCTAATGATCTGGCATAATAGTTTTAAATAATTTTATTAGTACCTTCTCACAAAGCAATTTTACACAACTAAGACTTCCAGACAAACAGGCCAAATGTAATGGTGTAGATCCAAAATGATCAGGTTTTTGAAGATTGGCCCCGGAATACATTAGAAGTCTTAACAAATCTGGATGACCTTTGTAAGCAGCCCAATGCATTGCTGTATCTCCATTTATGTCCACCAAATGATTAAAAGCTCCTGAAATTCAATGACTTTTACAAATAATAAAGAGTAAATGAGTTTGCATTTACCCATTCCTAAGAGATATGCTGCTGTGGCGGTTCTCCCAAACATACAGGCTGTCATTAAAGGAGTAAGACCTTTGAAGTCCGCTCCGTTAACTGCTACTCCTGCCTGTAAGAGTACTTGGACCACTGCTGCATGACCTAATGAAAAATTTAGAATTATGTCGAATGTCATCAAAACAAATCAATGCGGCACTTCTTGAACCGTAATATCATAGGCAGGTGAAAATCAACATGAGAAAAACAATACACAATTCACTTACTCTCATTATGTTATTAAATGCTTTAGATATCCACCAAAAATATTTATCCCATAGTATAGAGATTGATCCAAATGTTGTCTAATATTGTGAAGGATTTTTAAAGTGATCGTATCATTATCGATCGTTATGTACATTATCACACAGGAAAAATCTTGGGTGGAAAGTTTATAATAACCTACATTGTACATAATTTCCATAGAACATATTTATTAAAAGTAGTTTTCTTTAATTTGAGATTAAAGATTTTATTAATATGTTAAAGATTATATGTGAAATATGAGCTTAAGCTCGGTGCACATAACGCTTGTTGCGCTGCTCGGTTTGAAATTGGTTGTAGCGCTAGGCGCTGTGAGAATTTGAATGCTGCGTCGGCGTCATACCTGTGCTTGATTCACTGATTAACAGTAGTAGATTACATGTCTTATAATGAAAGTAATCGCGCAAAAAATGGTTCGCTGTAGGCGATTAGCAATTAGGACATTCTTGTTAATTGAACAACTAAAACAAGAAAAAGAAGAAGAAGAAGAACGTGAAACAACATTTTAATCAATAAAAACAGGCCTAATTGAACAAAATTTTTGAGTGATCATCGTTATTTTTAGTGATTTTTTTTAAAGAATTGTATTTTTTTATTGTTGCAACATGTCACGGTTTGTGTAAAACACATTTTTATCTTAACAAACACATATAACATTACGCGTCAATTGTGTCGAAAAATGAGCACGTTTTCTTAGCACATATTTAATTGTTCAAACACTAATGTAAAACAAAAAAATATGGAAAAACTGTATAACTCACAGTCGGCTTTCTTTCTAAACATACATTTCTCATTAATTTTTTTTTTTACGGTCTTTCCGTATGTTTGCCTATAGATAACGTGGACATTATGAAGTCGTTCCTGGCTCTTACGACGTGACAGAAAAGATAGTGTATTAAGTATGCTATTTTAAGAACTTAGGTAGGTAAACTGTTAATTTTATGAACTCCAAACAAATAAGTTAATTATAAGTTATTAAATCAAAAAGAATAAAATATTAATAGACTTTTATATAAAATATCTTATTTATTTCCACTAGACCAGAAAATCCTACGTCATTTACAAACTATATGAGGAGGCAGGAAGATGTTTGGACTGAATTATTAATAATTTTAACGCCACTACTTAAAAAGGAGGACACAATTTTGAGGCAAACGATTTAGACTGTCGGTAATTCATCGATTCCTAGCGACAGACAATACATTTAAGGACCTCAGCTACTCAAGTAGGATCGCTGCTAATACATTATCTATAATTGTCCAGAAAACTTTAGAAGCTTTAATCACAGTACTTGAAGACAAGGTAATTACATTTCCAACAACATCAGAAGAATGGGTACTGTTTGCTCATAAATTTTAGAAATTATGGAATTTTCTCCATGTCATCAGAGCTTTGGATAGAAAACATATTAATTTTCGCCCTCCTCGCAAAGATGGTTCAAAATTCAGAAACTATAAAGGCTGTTTCTTGCGCCATTGCCTTCAATATACCTATGACATGTAGCACATAACCTACTAGTAATCAGTGAATCTAATACAGATGTGACGCTGAGACAGCATTAAAATCCTCACAACGCTTAGCGCCACAACCAACTTCAAAACTAGCAGCGAAACAAGCGTCGTGTGCATCGAACTTTAGAAACTACTTAGGCTGTATGTATAATAAGATTTTACCTTAAACCGTATTTATATGTAAAGTAAGGTAAGTTTTGGTTCATGGATTAATAATTATTAATCCATGAATATAATTAATTATTGTATTAAAATTAATCTGACATTCCGAATGTTACAAAAAAATCAAAGAAAGTATTGAGCAAAGAGTAATTTTAATCTAAGATTTCTTGTGCGATATATAAAATAGCATTTACTAAGGAATACGAATATAAACAAATATGTTTCCATTAAAGAAAAGAAAACTTTGTTGTGGTGGTCTTCTTTGACACACCCTTTAAATGTATTTTTCTTTCGTGTATTTAGTCGTTGTATGTTAAACTTACAAAATGTAATATGTATAGCAAGAAAGCTACCTTTTCGACACGCCCAATGTATAGGTCTAGGACCTTGAGTTCCTAAACAAGGTAAATCGATGGGTGCCCCCTTGTCAATAAAAAACCTCATCAAATCTACATTTCCATCTAAAGCAGCCCAGTGACTGGGAGTGTAGCCCCATTCATCTCTTGCTCTCAACACCTCTACGCCGTGTTTTTCCACATACTCCTCCACATCGGAAAGTTCACTGAATTAATAAATTGTATTTCTTTTAAATATAAGTGCATTATTTATATTTGAAGTGAGTAATGACTCAATTGAGACAGGAAGAAAAATACGCACCTGTTTTTAACAAGATCAAAAATACTCCTGTGATGTTGTTCAGCAATGTCTGCAGTATCTGAACCATCTTTTTCGTGATTTTCCGAAACTGCCGGGTGTTCCGCATCGGCAACCATACTGCAGGATGTGTGCTGGGGTAAACCCCAAACGCTACAGGCTATGCCAGGACTGGGGAACACCTTGTACAACAGCGTAGAAGCTTTGTTTTGATCCAGTTGGTTCGAAATGTTTATAACCTCAATAACCTCAAACAACTGTATTTGGTGAATAAATCACGAGGGTTTTAAAAAGGAAATGTAATATCGATTTCTGTCACATTTCCCGATGTTATGTTATGGCAGAACTTCGCGCATGTTTCTCCGGAAAACCTTTCTCGTCTGTGCACAGAGGTGTATTTAGAGAATTTCTAATTGGAATTATTTTATTTAAATTTGTTTAATATGCTACTTTAAAACGCATTAGAATTGCAATTCATAATTTAACATTTCAATGTATGGATATTACGCACGCAAAGCCAAAATTTTGCAAAGCCAATATTTTGTACTTTTAATCTATTTGTCTTGAAATTAATATAACAAATTTTTTAATTGTTCCGTTTTTTGAGATAAATCTACCTTTACATTTTTAATTAAAAATTAATAGAAAAATAATAAATAAAAATGTTATTCTTATAATTCCAATTATAAATCTTGACAAATAAAAAAAAAAAGTACTGTAAAATTTTCTGCTATTATTTTTTAGAAAAATTTCTCTGTAGTGTCTTACAATAGTCGTCCATTATGTGGCAATGTCACTGTTACTGATACCTATGTTCTTCCATTATTTTAATGTCTGGATAGAAGCGTTTGCAGGAAAATGATTCAAATGGCTAAGTAAGAAATATATCTTGATACTCACATTGACTTCTATTTGTTCCAGAATTGGAGCCAATGCAGCAAAATTATGGTTATATTTGATACGTACAGAAGTTGTTAGTAAAAATGGTTAACACTTACTGTTACAGATCAAAGTTGGTTTTGGTTCTTTAGAATTTCAAGCCATTAGGTCTTTCTTAATTATAACAAAAAATGACATCTGACACTAGTCGTTCTAAACTACTTTATCTACCTAAATCATACCTCCTGTTTTAATCCTGTTGTTTTCAAGCATAATGTCGAGACGTAAAAATTCCATTTTAAAGAAAATTGAATAATAAATTGCAATCGTAGAGAATCTTTTTTTAGAACTATAAGATATGCAATCGTCGCAGGATTTTTCTTTAAAAATCGTAACTCTAGTGTAAATTTGCGATTGATTTTTGTATGTTCACTTTTTTTTTAGAAAGAAAACCAAAAATATATTACCAAAATTTGTAGAAATTCCATTTTGACGCAAAAATATTTACAAAACTGTCCTAAATATGAAATAGAGAGAGAAGATGGAGTCAGATTGTATTGAATTGGTCGGCGACATTAACAGATTAATAAATCGATGGTCTAATGAGTATACCAAAAAGAATCTCAGTATTTGTTAATCACATACCAACAATTCATAAGGCGCCTAAGAAGTCGTTAAAAAAGGACAATGATTATCAGTTGCTCTGAAATAAAAAACCAATTTCAGGGTCAATTGGGCATATTTATTTTAATGATGCTCTTCTATAAAATATAAAGTCAAATAATGACAAAGTTTATCATTCATTGACGTAGCTTCCATAATATTTCATTGACTATTTGTAGGTGTTGGGTTGTAAGGAAAAACCATTTACATAGTGGTGTACACCGACTGAATTACATTATCATTATCTGTATGATTAATGACCTCTTTTACGCGATCCAAAGTTACTATAATCTCCTGCATTTATGTCAAATAGATGTTAGATGTCCAAAACAGCCAAACTTCACATTATGGATGATTGACAACAATACATGTTCTGTTAAGCGGGCTCAATCTATAATTGAAAATATTCTGTTGCAATGTTAGATTTGTTCCTTTGTAGGGTTTCATTATATGTTTTCCCAAAGGAAACGCATCATCGGCAACAAAGAAAAACGGCATCATTATCGTAGTATTAGGTAGATATTCATTGGGTGGTATAGGTAAGCTCCCATTTGCAAGAGCCTCTCCAAGGGCTGAACTTGCAAGCACTCCTCCATCGCTTTGCGAACCATATGAACCCACATTTACATATGTGAAATTATAATGTGCATCACACATAGCCAGTAAAATAATGCTGAAGTGCTTCTTATAATTAAAATAATCACTTCCTGAGTTGGGGGGGCATTGAATGGCAATATGTTTGCCATCAAGGGCTCCTAATGTATGAGGAAAATTCCATTTGTTTAAAAATTGTGATGAAATTTTTTTTAAATCATCCATTTGCATAGGTTTTATAACTAATGTACTAAGAGTTTCCCATATCACTACTGTAGTTTCTCTTAGTACAACAGAAGCAGTTGATCGCCCAATTTTATACCCAGAAGCTATACTAAATTGGGAATCTCCTTGTGACAAGTATCTGCAAAAAGAAATAACTCACATATTTTTAATGCATTTTAAATTATGCTTAAGAACAGACCTAAGGGTCATCGCTAGACGCTGTGCTGCACTAAGAGGTTCTCGATGACTTGTTTTAGTCAACTTAGGACCTATAAGAGTTAGTAAATCGTCAAACTGTGATGGGGTCATTCTTGTATAGACAAAAAACCATTCATGGTCATATATCTAATTGTAAAATTTATTGTATAACTTGTGTACTAATTAAAATTTACCAAATTTACCCTATACATTTCAAATGTAATCATGAATTCACCAGAAGTTTTTCTGTCTTTCAACAACGGTCGTACGCCCCATCGTCTCTTTTTTTTATTATTATTCTTTTTTTTCTGACTTAATCGTCGTAATATCATCAGTTTTAATAAAACGAGAGATATTTCACGTCTATCAGCCATTATTAGAAAGAAATACGATCAAAAAAATTCAACTTCAAAAATACTATTTTGTCATTGTCAAATTAGCACTATTAACATTAACATTAACATTAATGAACATATCAATTAACATTGACATTAACATAAACATTAACACTATTGTGAAAGGGCAGTTATAGTCAGAGATATTATATTATATTATATTATATATTATTATATTATATAGGGTGTCCGGAAATAACGTTTAAATATTTTAGGGGGTGATTCTACACGGAAAAATAGTGGCAAAATAGTTGCCGTCCAAGGCTCCGATACAATTCGGAAAGTTCCACTTTTCATAAAAGTCATTTGCAATGGATTGCCATTGCTTTGTCGTAGGAGGTTCCAAAAATATAGGGGATAATTTATCCCATAGCAAGGTAACTACCTGATGAATATATTTGTGCACACTTGTTAACCCCATTTTGTAGGTCTATGCAATATTTTGCATTGTTCCTCCTTGAGAGAGGAAGCTACAATGGAAATTACATAATTTAAATATTATTGTATATGTTAGTTAGTAAATTGTGACCAGTTTTTTTTGTAGTAATTAGGTGTTTGGTTTAATTTACGTGGGATTGGTGGTCATAGCATAGTTTTTGACCACCAATCCCACATAAATTAAACCAAACACCTCATTATTATTGTATATATTATCGTAGAAAATATTATTGTATTTATTAACACTCCATATACAGGATTCAAAAGTAAGGGCCGCTCCTTCAGGAGCTTATTCTACACATTAATATAAGATAAAAGTTCAAATAATTTTTTTCTCTAAATTGCTTCCTAAGAAAGTTATGACGATTTAAAGATGGCTCCGGTAAAGTGGTTTTTTGATGCTAATTGGTGAACGAAAAGTCTCCCAGTGTTGAAATTTAGTAGATAGCCATAAAATTCACTTTTTAAAGAAACATGTCCCATTTACGAATATAATAATAAAAAAATAAAAAAGAAATAAAACAATTTGAACTTTTATCTTATATTAACGTGTAGAATACGCTCCTGAATTAGCGGCCCTTACTTTTGAATCACCCTGTATAACTTACTGCAATGTCATAGCTAATTTTTCCTCTGCTCCCACACTGTCTGGCAATTGTCTAGTACTATTTAAATCTGGTTGTAACAAACGCAATAATTCGTCAAACACCGGTACAGACATTCTCGTATATTTAAAAAATTGTTCTTCGTCTTGCGATTTCATTGCAGTAAAGATGGCACTGTAAAAACCATTTAATTTTCTTGTTCTATAAATTGGCCTTGTCTTGAACCGTCTCCTTTTCTTTAAGCTCTTTTTTTCTGTTCTGACGCATTTTAATTAGAAATAAAAATTGTAATAATGCAAGTCGAGTTTTATTCCCCATTTCATTCATTATCCGAAGCTTCAAAAAGTGTTAATTATTTACGCCGGACTTTCTAACCTTTTAGTTAATGTTTTAACAAATATTGTATATTTATTTGTTCATAGGTTATTTGGAAAAAAGAAATAGTGAAGTTTGGAAACGCTATACTATATGTATTTATATGAAAATAATACAAACAAATCGTTCCTAAGGTAATTTATTTTGGTTACAGAATAATTAATAAAAGAAAACAAAAATAGAAAACTTGATTTTTGCGCAAAATGAGGTTTGCATGTATTACATTTATAAAACACCATTCCCAAAAATGGTGCCACACATCCATTGAATGTAGTGGCTTGTAATAAAGAAAACTGCATTGGAAATTATATATTAGATTGTAATGTTATTATTATTACCAAGAAAGTGTTAATTATTTAATCAGTTGCTTTAAATAAATCAATTAAAATAACATCTCATTTATATAATCTCGAGGAATTTATAATATTAATTATAAATCAATTTATCTACTATAAAAGATCTTCAATTGCTGATCCCCACAGTTAGCAATAACGTTAATAGACATTCCACCACCGGTATTGCCTCTTATGGCAATTCTACTTGCCCCTGCAGCAACAGTTACAACAAATATTAGCAGAAATGTATCAATTCTATCTGCTTCAAACTCTGGATTTTTCCTTGCTGTCCGCTCTAATCAGCCTTATAGTTCATGCAATTAGAATTTCAATGAAATTAATTAATTTAATAAATCTCAAATGTAATGACAAAGACAAAACTGACATATGTCAGATTTTTGGCAAATTTTAAAGATGTAAATTTGAGGTTCGAATATTTACTATAAATAGGCAAAGCCAAGTTTACGTTACGGGCACTATAAATCCACCTTTAGTGACTGTATTTATGACATTACAAACTATTACATAAAAAAATGGATTGTGTATGTCACTAATAATGCTAAGTTGCAGAAGGGTAAGACACCCGATTTTTGCATTTATTGTTTCATTCATATATCGCACCCTGAAAACAACAGTGTCACTATGCTAAATTGTAGGTTTTGCAATAAAGCGTTTTTTAGTTTTATTACTAAATATTATATATTTATTACTAATTCTCTGGTCTTTTAATAAAATTTCGGAATACGTGAAGTGTTACTAGTATTATGGATTTGGTTTAACTGCTTTGACACAATTAGTATAGAGTCATTGTTTCAGTCTGAGCCAAGGTCAATTCTTATAAAGTAAAAATTAACATTTACGCCATTTATGGTAATTATGCTGATTTAAGGTAAAAAACGCAATTTATACAATGATGTTTTAGCAGTAGAATTCGAATCTCGAAATAACTCAAAAGGGAAAATTTTTGTGTAGTGACACTGTTGTTTTCAGGGTGCGATATGTAGTTGTTAGAGCATAACAAGAACACTATTAGACATAAAAATTACATTATTAAGAAGGAGTAGGAATTCGTTGACCGAATTTATTAAAAATTTTCGACATTTCGTTTGCGTGAATCAAGTGCAAATCAATATACAATGTCATCTTATTACTAGACGCATGCTATAAATAATGAAGGTATATTATTTACTGCTGCTTTTGTTAGTACAGAATGGAAGTGTGCACGACTGTTAACTGATCAGATACAGTGCGCCATCTACCACTCTTCTTTTTTATGTAATTGTAATGACGACAAACCGTCGTTTTTGACAAAAGTACCATTCTTGATAAAAGTAACTTGACGTCATGTATGTATATTCGAATAAATCTTGGCTAGTACCAAGACAGAAACAACCAGAAGTTTAATCGAGTAAAATGATTCTATAGATCACATAAAGCAGGTTAATGGTTTCCATGATACCACACTAATTTTCTTTCCATAATGTCACTCTTCGATTTTGATGAAACTTGAGGACGATCCAGACCAAGACATTTCTCTGAAGATCTGCTGAAGCTTGATAGATATGTGCAATAACAATTTCTGTCAAGTAGAAAATATTATATTCTTGGATGAATCAACTTTTACAATAATGAGTAAAGTTAATAAATAAAGCAAAAATAGATGTTTGAGTAGAAATTTTAAAAATAGAATCCTTGGACCCTACTTTTTCGAAGAAACGTTAACCAGATCAACATATCGTCATTTTCTATAAATGCATCTCATCTCATTAGTAATAAAGTTTTAAAATAACTCAGAGATATATCGTCACCTGAATATTGGTTTGTTCAATATTCACTTCTTTTTATTTCACGGGAGCAACTATCGAAATAAAAAAAGTTTGCACTCCTCAGATTTTGTAGAGCAAGACGTAGATTTTTGTTTTACGAATATGTTATTTATTTTTGTATGTTTTAGTATGTGTATATTTAGTTCACATTATTCTAACAAGGGAAACGTCCCAGGTCCCCCCTCTGGTTTTAAGGTAATTTATTTTAAAATAAATTTTTCTTCTGCGGCCTGCCATTCTGATGTTATAAGTGACCGAACGCTGCGCGCGCATTTCATTTTAAACAATTATAACTTTTTTTGAAATGTGATATCGACTTCTGGTTGAACCTTACCTTACCGTACTCATTATGAAAACTCTAAACCTTATTTTTCCTATTACGATATCACTATCCTTAAAGTTCTCTTACCGATTATGCTTACCCTTTATGGGAACTCTATTTTTTTAAAAAAGTCGAAATTAGCACACTCGGAGCAAGTTGTTTACCCCACCCAGCACCCCAATTCGCTCCACGGGTCCCGAAAGACACTTTAGTATTGAAAAAACAAAAAAAAACAAAAAAAATTAAAAAAGATACTTTTTCCGGAGTTTCACAGATCGATAGAGAATTGAAAGACGATCAATTTGCTTTTTTCCCGTTGTTCTATCTCATCGGGATCAAAAGTTATCACTAAAAAACGAAAAATGGGCGAAATTTTTAGGGGTGTGTTTCACCCCTTAAACCTTGACGAGGGCCGCTAAAAAAAATACGTGTCGATTATTTTTCGTAGTACTATAAGTGTACCAAGTTTCATTAAAATCGAAGGGACACCTGGGACGGTTCCTTTGTAAGTAAAATATATTTTCAATAAGATAATAAAATATGTTTATTTTGGATATTGAACAAAATTTAGGGATATAGAACACTCCAATCTCAACATTTAGTTTTGAATAAACTTTATTATTCGTTATATTTTTGAATATTCAAAATTAAAATAAAATAGAAATTAACTACTATTGAAAACATTTAAGCATCAACTTTTAAATCTGGTATTATACTTTTGTATGATTTTTTTATCTGTTCATTGTACTATACACAAAGATATTTTTTTGGACGAAAAACTAATAAGTTAAATTCTGTATTGAATATTTTACTATAATTAACATGAGCCACTGGGTTGTCATATTTAGCCCTATAGAGATAATACATTTTGGTTACGTTTCAATTCGCTTCTAAATACTCTTTTTTTTAATTAACCTGACAATAATGGGATTTCATAATTGGAAAAGATTTGATATGATTTCGAATTTCTTATAACTTTTCGGGAGCAGTAACGCGTTTTGCGTTTTTTTTAAGTAGTAAACCCTTTGCTGGCTAATGTCCAAGATTTTACAGAAGAACTCGTTGCAAACGCGAGTTCTTTGAAAATTAAATTCAAAGTAGTAATGAAACACATTCTGTTTTCTGCTTTCTTCTTTCAAGTACGTTTTCGAAATGGTTCGACTTCGACCATTTATTGAAGAAATAGTTTTTTTTGTGTCAAATAATTTCCAAAATTGACTGTGAATTTCTTTTCGATTTTGTTCGCTAAACTTTTCAAATCACTTAAAACTGCACTTAGGTGTACATGCTTCATTTTTTACTTCTCTTTTCTTCATTACTTTCCCTTTAATGTTCATATATTCTTCTCTATGTTCTCTTTGACCTTTTCTGGCTTTTCTAATATTTTTAACTCTGAACATTTTGCTTTCTTTTTTTAGTAAGGTTCTTGATGCCATTTTTTTCCTTTTCATTTATAAACCCCATTATTGCCTAAAAAAATTTTTTTACGTTGAAGGGTCAAAAATACTTGTCAAACCAGAATTTCAGTTTGCCAGATATGTCGTGAGATAACGAAAAATATCTTTAATTTTAAATCATCGAAAAAATTACTTCAAAACGTAACCGACACTCTGATAATCCACGCACTGATGAGGCGTATAATATTTTAAAATCAAAAAGATAACAGTGGAACTTTTGGAGAATACATCGCGGAAAAGTTAAGAAAGATGAGCCCCAGAATTCGTTCAATAGTCCAACACCAAATAAGTACGGTTATCTTTAATAACGAAATAAGCAAATTTCAAATGCAACCATTCACTTCACAAATGACTTTTTTATCGCCTAGTCCATCTTCTTACTACACACAATCATCACTGAGTTCTCCAGCACACTATCCTTACCCGACACAAAATGTCATACAACCTTCTTCGCCACATACTTTCGAATATAGTTCTACATTTTCTGATGGTATTTAATAAGATCTATCATAATTTTTAAGTTAACCATATTAAAATTCATAAATGAATATGATCTCAAATTTAGTTTGTACTTACTTTAATTTTTTTTAAACGTTTTAACGATTTCCATTAATACTTCTACCAAAGCTCTGCAGACTTCAGGAATGATTCTTGAAATGAACTGTTTTGAGATTTTGAATAGGTATTGCAAACTGGCGAACGAGTCGCCGGTGACCAAGAATCTCAATGTTATGGCAAATCGTATTTCAGTAGAAACAGGCTCCCGAAAATTTGATGAATTTTTAGTTATTTTATAGCGGATCAGATCTAACAAAAATTGAAAATAATTGGAAGACATTCTTGTAAAATTTTTAAAATGGCCACAATCTTCTTCAATCAACAGACCATTTATGAAATTCCGACTACCTGAAATTAATCTCTTTTGACAGAGTTGTGTCATCCACCAACGCCTTTTTTTTATCTTTTTTTTAATAAGCCGCAAATTATAATTTTTCTAATAATTATTAGAAAACTAGCGGCACACTCTATTAAATCACTATAGTATGTAATATTTACTTGAAAACTGTCATAGTTATTTAATAAAGAAATTTTATGTGTCTATCTTACCTTACCTTACCTTACCCCATCCGTTCGCGAACGGAATCTGGATCGGTGCCTCAGGCAAAATTCAAATTTACATTCGCATTGTAAAATGTCACGAACGAGGCATCCGTTCGGCCTCGGCTTGCCTCGTTCGCATTCTGGCTCATATGTGTACGCACATTTACATACTTAGTTGAATTCCTCTCAAAATTTTAGACACAATTTATAAATACTGCAAACAAAAAGAATGTAATAAATTGATTTTCTCGAAGTTGAATAGTTCAAGTAAATCAAATTATCAACCTCAATCAAGAAACGTTCGGACACGTCAGTTTTAGTTTGACATTGCACATCTCTAGAGGCACATATACAGTGAGGTTTTGCTCGACGAATTTGTACAATATGAATTGTCGTTGGCATTCGTATCTGGTTTTTGAGCTACCCTATACTTATACATGAATTTCTATTAAAAATGTCTCTCCTTGAAAATAAATTTGACGTGTTTCAGCATTTTTTTAATTATCCGTTTTGGAGAAACAAGGCTTGTTATCTTTTAGCTGGGACACACTGTATACATGCCCCTTTAAGATTTACGATTTTCTAGAAAAACGAGTTTTTGACATTTTTAGAATTACGCAACGAATTTCGGACAACCAAAAAATCAAATTTTGAGGAAAGTATCTATAAATCAAAAGTTTCTTAGCTATTATTTATTAACGAAAACAATGGGCATTTTTTTTAAACAAAATTAAAGTTCATAGTTTCTGAAATAACTTTTCTACAATAGGTCAAAGTTGAAAATTTGTATAAAATTGAAAACTGCTTTTGTCTTTGAACACTAATAGCTTAACATTTTTTCAGATCAACAATTATTGATTACGATAAAAACTTGTGTGATTTATTAGCTAGAACACCACGTAAGCATCTTTCCTAAGAATGGCTTCTGAAAAAAACCATCAAAAAAGAAATAAAAAACAAATACATAAATAAAAAAATCGAATCTAAATTTTTTTGAAGAATTAATTACATGACCTGCTCAAAGATTTATCATTGAGGAATCGTTTCGAAACATGTTTTCCAAGCAAGATGGCTACCTGAAGCATTTTTGCCGGCAAGTCTCGAATTACTTCAATGAACAATTTTTTAAGAGCAATTTACACCCACCAAAATTTGACAGTGATCAAATGTTTATCACGATGAAAAGCAAATTAGATTATTTCATAAAAATGCTATGTTTTTTCATGGTCTTTTTAGTATAATTTTTTCGAGAGCCATTCTTAGTTTGGCAAACGTTTGATATTTGTAACTATTGGCCAATTCGTCTGGGAACCTTTACCAATGCAAATGTATTCTAAATATTCGCATTGGCCGATTGATCAAGTATTGGCCAAACGTTAATACAACATTGACGTATAAGACAAATTCGAACCGTTTGGCAGGTTTCACAATTACAAATTGGCCAAGACCAGAAATAACCAAAAATTTGTACAAATGTTATATTTGCCAAATGCACCATTCATATGGGATCACATTAATAAACCACACAAGTTTTTATCGTAAAGTCAACAAATGTTGATTGATAAAATTTTAAGCTGTTAGTGTTCAAAGACAAAAGCAGTTTTCAACTTTTACCTATTGTAGAAAAGTTATTTCAGAAACTATGAACTTTAATTTTATTTTAAAAAAATGCCTATTGTTTTCGTTAATAAGTAATAGCTAAGAAACTTTTGAATTATAGATACTTTCCTTAAAATTTTATTTTTTTGTTGTCCATGCCGCTTGTGTCTAAAAAACGGCAAAAACTTGTTTTTTTACAATAGAAAATTGTAAATCTTACAATTAAAGAAGTATGTATATAACAAAAATTATTCAATGTATGGTCTAGTTTAATCTTTGTAAATGAATATGGCGACTTTAAACTCACTCTATATACAATGTAAGTCTACATAAGAACGAATTTCGTAACTTTATTAGTATAGAAGCCTGACACATTGCACAACCTTGTATAATTTTTTTAAATTCTCCTATGAATTTTACCACAGTCTTGCTAATTGTTAGACAAAATTTATTTACCGCTTCCTGGAGGAATTATAAATCTTGAGAAGGCTACTTTCCTGAAGCAGTTAAACTACATTGAGCAGTATTAGAATGTTTTAATTGATTTACACTTTGTTTTCTAGTTTCTTTTGTTGCAATTTCCAAGTTTCGAGCTGCTTTGTTACTCATATATTTTGTTATTTTCTGTTGCAGTATTATTATTATCTTTTTATTTAAATACAACTGTCTCATTGACCTTTTATATTGTTCACTGTTCTAGAGTCCAAGTAGTTACCTTAAAAAGTATTCTTATTGTAAGATTATTACTCTATTCAAATTCTGTCGTGCATATGCACTCCAGCAACAGTGAATTATCTCGAAAAATACGCAACTTATTAAAAAATGCCTCATATAAGAGTTGAAATATTTTAAAATTTATACGGCTTGGTGGCATTCAAAAATATGAAAGATGAGTCACAAATTAGCAGGGAATTGAGATTATGGATTTCTTATGGAACGATAATGACATTTTCTGATTCACTTTTGCATTTTGATCACCATGACCTGTCCTATCCCTTACTCTAAAAGTTCAGTAGCTATAGCATTATTAAAGACAACCATATTTTTATTTATACTTTTTTTAATTTTCGTTTAACTAAATGCTCAAAATCTGCCCCCCGAACTGCTTGCAACTAAACTATAATGAAACGTATCAATGATATTTTCTAACATTTCAGGAGCAATAAGATGGTATTCCTCTATAAGTCTTCTTAATTTATGTAAATCTGCCGATTTTGTTACATACGTCTTATTTTTTAAATGACTCCATAGAAAGTAATCATGGAACATTAAATCTAATGATCTGGGGACCACTCTATTTCACCCCTGTGTCTTATCAGGTGGTTAACAAAAATGTTATCCAAGTACGGTTGTATTAATAGGATTTTTTGATTGAAAGAAATTTGACAGCTGAGATGACTTTTTCCAAATTCAAATTGTGCAAGCAATTGTTAACACGGTAGAGAAACACAGCAAAAATGCGGAATATTCGCATTTTCATTGTTTTTACTTTCACTAGGACGGGTGCGTTTTTTCATTTTGGGCGACAGGTACGAGCT
>JABRWK010000806.1:0-18019 GCA_013372445.1 Hypothenemus hampei | reverse complement strand
AAATTATCAACCACTGAATAAGAACGTGTACCATCAAATCTTGCAGAACATTTACTGAAGCTCCCGGCATTTTCACCCTGGGTTGGGATGGTTCTAACTTCCATTATAGTTTTTAATAATTGTTGAAACTGCGTATCACTCATTTGTGCCATCTTCGCTCTTCTGGACGCAACTCGACGACTCCGACGAATGTTGGTATTAGATTCCTCCGTTTTTGAAAAATAAATATAAAAGCGTGTGGTTTTTTATAGTGGTTAGGAGAGTGTTCATCCACTTCAATTAAACGTTTCCAAAAAGACAAAGCTCAAATACTCTGGACAAAACAACGCCAATTAATAGCTATTGCTTTTCCGCAAAAATATTTTAAAAAAACTTGAAGCCTTTTTACGTTGGGCGCCAAATGTAATCTTGTGATTAACTTGATTTCGCTTAAATGAAAATTACAAAGAGTAATAATCGAACGAATTCCTTTATTAGGGAAAAGTTAAAATTTATACTAAAGATTAAAATTATTTACAGTGTTTTATAATTAATATCTCCCTCTGATGGGGAGGAAATATTTTAATAATCAACAAATTAAATATGTAGTCAAGGTAACTTAAGTAATTGTCAAAGTTAAAGGGTCAAGAAGTATTTAGAGGTTATAATATTTGTCAAAGTGACAGTGACAGCAATTGTCCGAAGGTCACCGCTACAAAGTGTATTTTTTTTAATAATTTTTTCTTACGTGGAAGCTTATATTTTGATTTACTTTTGTACATAATTGCCGTCAATATTGAAACACTTTTCGTATCGTGCAACCAAAGTTTGAAACCCGTTCTTATAGAAGTCTTCCACCTGATTTTATAACCACTGCATCACGACGGCAGCATAACCGCATAACAAGCATCGTTATCATGACACTGACCACCCAGATGTTTCTTCAAATACATAGGAACAAATGGTAACCACTGAACGCTAGATCAGAACTATACGGAAATAAAATTATTCCCAGCCAAATGATGCTGAAATCATATGTATGATTAGTCGTGTGTGAACGGGCATTTTCATGATAATCCCAAGCGACTACCACTTGTTCTTGTATTTGAAAAAACATCTGGGTGGTCAGCGTCATGATAGTTGAAATTTTACGTGTCATTACTATTTATATAATTATTATTTATAAGTACGAAAGTATGTTACCTTCTAGTAACAAATTATCAATAGAGCAAATGTATACGATAAAACTATGCTTACAAGATAGCATGTATTGAATACTAATACGTCGAGAGGCGTTGGGCACGGAATGTTCAAAAACAGGTCTGTTCGGGTCTATTTTATTACCTAAATCAGTGTGAATTAAAAGATGCTGATGTATTAGATCACTAACCAATATGATGGGTGTACGGGAAGCTATCTTGTAATCAACAAGCATGTTTTTTCGCTAATATGTGTATTTCTTGTGTTAAGCATTAATGATTATCACACATGATTTATTTCTTTTATTCACTTCTAATATCTCTAAAATATTTTTGGAACATATCCCTACATTTTATATTAGCTTCCGTCTTTCATGAATCAGTTGTACATAAGAACGTAAATTATAGGAAGCTATCTATTATATTAAATTAATGAAATTTTTTAAGATATAAATTAATAATATACCAACCAGATAGTATCTGTTAACTGAAGTAAAATATTAATCCCTGTCAATTGTTAGCATTATCTACAGGGTTATTCACGTCATACTACACGAAATATTGCGACTAAAGTATAGAATATTTTGAATTTTTTTTGTTTGCGTTGTATATAACTCAAGTAGGGCTACGTTATAAAATTATATTCGTTTTATACAGGGTATCCTAAAGTAGTGAAAAATGTCAAAGTTACGTTTTTTTTAAATGGAACACTCCCAATTTTTTTTGCATTTTTGGATTCCGCGACAAAAATAAATGTTAGTTTGATTAAGATTTACCCATCCTAAACCTTAAGGATTTTCAAATAATTGACATTTTGTAAAAATGTAGTGCAAATTTAAAAACTTTGTTTCTAGCCACATGTAAAACGAAATAAGCTGAAATTCACACCAAGCCACCAAGCCTTAAGAATGATAGACATTTTGTGCTAAAATTATGAAAATGTGGTTATCTTATACAAGATGTTCCAAAAATAAGTTCAAAAATGTATTAACTTTGAAAGGCAATAACTTGCTTAATTTAAATGGAACACCCTATATCTTATTATTCAGAGAGATACGTTGACTTATTACCAATCGAAAACTATTATACCATCTTATACCTAAATGTACAGGTTGTCCTCCAAAATTAAGATTTAAAGGAAAGTAGAAAATTCTATTAATTTTTGCATCAGTTACCATGGTTACATTTAGATGTCAGTATGACAGATCATGTCTATGTATTCTTCTTTCGGATAATTTTTTATTTCTGATATTTACAATACTAGCATATTTAAAGTAGATGTTCAAAATTATGACCATTCATCTCTAAACATAAGCGAACTCTCTTTTGGAACGAGTTTCTAACTTTTGCCAACATTTTTTTTATCTCAGTGCCATGGTTACCTCTAAAATGTTAAACTTTTTTTCCGTATTTTGTTGTTTTAATAGTTTAACAAGAGTTTTACGTTCAAAATTGCTTTGATTTGAATTTAAGTCTTGATATTTTATTACAATGCAGCGTTATTCAAAAGTAGAACGAATCGACATGGTTTTTACACTTGGAGAATGCTACCAAAATGCTTTACTCGCATCACGAGTATATGCCCAAAAATTCCCTGACCGAAATCATCCACAAAGTTTGACTTTCAAGTTACTGTTGAATCAATTCAGAGAAACTGGAATGGTCGATTACAAAAAACCTGTTAAAAACCAACCCGTAACAGAAGCAGAAGAAAATGAATTTGACGTCCTTGCTGCTGTTATCGAAAATCCGCTTATTAGCCAAACTTTGATTTCCCAAAATACCAACATAAACCAGTCGAGAGTATCAAGAATCCTTCGAAAACACAAATACTATCCGTATAAGATCCAATTGTGCCAAGAACTTTACGGGACTGATTTCCAAAAAAGAATTGAATTTTGCATGTGGGTGATGGATCAAGTGGCGGAAAATGAACATTTTTTTGGCTCAGTATTATTCAGTGATGAATGCACGTTTCATAACAGTGGCTTTGTGAATAGACATAACTTCCATTATTATTCGGACAATAATCCTCACCAAATTCGAGTAATAAATAAGCAACAGAGGTGGTCTGTGAATGTTTGGGGTGAAATTATGGGAAGAAACGTTATTGGCCCCTACTTTTTTGAACATCATTTAAATGGAAGAATATTTCTTCAATTTTTAAGGAATAACTTACCAATTTTATTAGAAGCCATCCCATTGAATGTAAGAAGATCTATGTGGCTTCAAATGGACGGTGCCCCTCCACATTTCCATCGTGAAGTCCGACAATTTCTTAATACAAATTTCCCTGATCGATGGATTGGACGAGGTGGGATCCAAAACTGGCCGGCAAGGTCACCGGACCTCACTTCACCAGATTTTTTTGTGGGGCCACATAAAAGAAATTGTTTATAATACTCCTCCAACAACACCGGATAATATGAAAGACAGAATTAGAGACGCTTTTCAAAATATATCCCCAAATATGTTGGCAAAAGTTGGAAACTCGTTCCAAAAGAGAGTTCGCTTATGTTTGTAGATGAATGGTCATAATTTTGAACATCTACTTTAAATATGCTAGTATTGTAAATATCATAAATAAAAAATTATCCGAAAGAAGAATACATAGACATGATCTGTCATATTGACATCTAAATGTAACCATGTAACTTTCCTTTAAATCTTAATTTTGGAGGACAACCTGTACATTTAGGTATAAGAAGGTATAATAGTTTTCGATTGGTAATAAGTCAACGTATCTTTCTGAATAATAAGATATAGGGTGTTCCATTTAAATTAAGCAAGTTATTGCCTTTCAAAGTGAATACATTTTTGGACTTATTTTTGGAACATCTTGTATAAGACAACCACATTTTCATAATTTTAGCACAAAATGTCTATCATTCTTAAGGCTTGGTGTGAATTTCAGCTTATTTCGTTTTACATGTGGCTAGAAACAAAGTTTTTAAATTTGCACTACATTTTTACAAAATGTCAATTATTTGATAATCCTTAAGGTTTAGGATAGGTAAATTTTAATCAAACTAACATTTATTTTTGTCGCGGAATCCAAAAAATGCAAAAAAAATTGGGAGTGTTCCATTTAAAAAAAACGTAACTTTAACATTTTTCACTATTTTAGGATACCCTGTATAAAACGAATATAATTTTATAACGTAGCCCTACTTGAGTTATATACAACGCAAACAAAAAAAATTCAAAATATTCAATACTTTAGCCACAATATTCCGTGTAGTATGACGTGAATAACCCTGTATAGCTTACGAACCGTCTGAATTCAAGGGATCAAAGGATACAAAGGGAACCGACTAAAACAAGCATACAGACAACAATGACAAAAATCAATGTATCATCCAAATAAAACAATCTATTATCAAAGCCCTAGTGAAAGTCATCGTAATTTTGTTTGTATTTTTACTCATCTACCAAATTTACAAAGATCATCGACGAGGCCTAAAAATGAATCTAATTTTAAGAGGATGTCCACTAGTACCTTAATCCAGAAACCAACCACTCCAATCTGACCGGTATAATAATGGGTAAGGGCGTCCTAACTGAAATAAAGTACCAAGTGATTGTGTCTCTTGAGTATTTCTGCATCGTTGTAAAATCTATTAAAGGTGTACAAATATTAAGACCAAATGTAAATTTTATTGTTTTAATTTTCGCGTCCTTTTTAAGTGATGGTGGTATTTTATTTAGATTTTTATTAGATTTTTTAAAATTATTTTTAATATTATTTGTTAAATTAGTGTCTACTTTTATATTGACAATGGAAATACCATTTTACTGTCTTCAGATTTTTGTTTATATATTTTTTTAATTTGATTCCATAAATAGCTTAAGCATTCATAAGGGTTCCTTGAGTTGAAAAAGGTTGACGACCCAACATAGAAAAAAAAAGACAATAGGGCAAATGAACTTTTGTTTACTTTGTTTTGTTGGGGAGAAAACAAATGGACAATGCCGTGATTATGAACTGTTTAGGGTTTCTTTTACGCCATGAAAATCCATTATAAAGTCCACACTAACCCCACTCTGTTCACCAGAAATTTTATCTACCGATTTTCACTCCTCCAAAGAAATTATTGAAAAATCAAAATTTTATCAAAAATGCGTTTCTAGAATAAAAAGTATGATGAAAACCAATTGAGATTCTTTTTAACCTAACATTACTTGATATTTAAAGTTTATTATATTTTTCAAAGTGAACTGTAAACTATCTCAAAATCAGAAACCCTCTCAACAATAAAATTTTGCCATATACCGTAAAATGTTATTAAATGAAAAAATAAAATGTTAAACGAGGCTTGAATAACATTTTAATCTATTGGTTGAAATCTTACTATCGTACTTGAAATATTCTATCAACTTTTTCTTTGATCGTGTCCTCGTCTATACAGGGGTCAGCAAGTTTTCCAATCAAATCGTAGACAGAACTAACTATATCCGTCATTTCTTCCTTGGTTATATATCCATCTCCGTTAATGTCGTATAAGGAAAATGCCCACCGTAATTTTTCTTCAATGGATCCTCTTGATAGGATGGAGAGGTTTTGCACAAAATCCTGAAAAGGAAATGAAAAAATTCCAATTTATTTGTTTTGAAGTAATCGTTCGCAACTCGATCATTTCTTTGTTTTTAGTATTATAGGTATTTATATAATAGGTGCACAACCACCGTTGGCAGGTAGACCAGTATAGAACACTTATTATTGCTTTATTTTAATATTTTGATCTAATTTTAGGATCCTAAGTTTATAGAATTTGTAGCACAAGTATGTGAAACATAACAACATTATTCCAAAATGCATGGGAGAGCATTTATTCTCATGCATGTATGTAAGATACGGAATATTTTCCTTTTCAGGGGATTGATAAATTCTAATAAAAATCAGCCCACAAAAAAGGAATTATTTCCGCAACTCATAGTCAGTTTAATTTTGCAAAAAAATATTTAATAAAAATTCAGTCAACAAACGATTAGAGTTCTTCTTAATTTTCAGTTTTTTATGTGGATTCTCAAATTCGAAGGTCAAATTAAACGTTCTAAATAAAAATAAACATAAGGCTCTTAACGGGATTTATTGAGGAACGATATAAAATAAGGGTAAACTGAACCTTTCCGCAAATATCGCAAGATGAACTCAACCCTGCTTGACCAAATATTTGTTTGGTTCATTAGTTTGGCCTGACCTGAATTTGATTTGATCATTTAAATCGCTTTGACAATATTTCTGGCACGTAAAAATTGGTTTTTGATAATATTTTACCTTCCCGATTGCTTAATGGATAATATAAATTTATTCATGAATACTTATTTAATTGGCCCATTAAGTTATTTAAAGAAAAAGTAAGCTTTTATTTAGAAATTTATGGACATTTTTTTAAATAAATTTTACAAAACACGTCGTTACCGGATTTATTTCCAAAAAGTACCTAATTATGAAAGACAACAAAATTAATAATAATCATCAACAAGTATTTTGAGGGATTAAATATTTAAAGATTTTAATCTTAATTTTTGTTTAATCTATAAATACTGCAACATGGTTTACATTTTAAGTTTTTTTTAATGGACTTGCAATTTAAAATGATTAATTAATAATAATTAATATCATTAATTGAATTTAGCATTAAATAGGAAACTGACCCTTAAATCCACATATACAGTTTGTAAAAGTGAAACTGTTACATTTAATTCTTATCTTGAAATTTCTTAAGAAAAATATAATTCTAATATAAATACTGAAAAAACATTTTACATTCAATTTGTTATCAGTTTGTTATAATAATAGCAGTATTAAATAAAATCTAATTTTCCTAAACTCTAAGTAAATAAAAAATGTATTTAATTCATTGAATTAAATTTTAACGTACCTAAATATGAAACTTGTATGCTAAATTTCTGAGAATAGTTTTCTTATACAGGGTGTCAAGGAAAAAACTACATTACATAATACCACGTGATAGAGTAGCAGAAAATAATAAAAAAAGTTCCTGTGAACCGCAACGTCTTCGTTTAAGAGATACAGGGTGTTGAAATTAATTTTTAATTTCGTTTTTTTTTGAATATTTTTTGATGAAGATGTAATAATCGGACGACATATGGTATACAAGGATTTTTTATGTCGCAAAATCCAAATATGGTCTTAGTTTTTTTATTGCTGATAGAGAGCGCCACATACAGGGTTGTATCACATTGAATTGGCTTTAACTTTTTTGTCCTATACTGTATGTCATTTTCAACTGGAAAAAAATGTTCTTATTTTTTTTTGCTTAAAAAAGGTATACCTTATTGACATCGCTAGTACAACGGTTTCCGGAAAAAACACATTTAAGGTTGATGATACATGCAAAGAATTTTTTTTTGAAAATACATGAAAAAAAACATTCTCTAGAATTTTTTTTTTAATTTCTGGAGAATGTTTCATTGGTAAAACTTTATAAAAAAAACTTGAGTTTAATTGATATACAGGGTGTAAAAAAATTAATGTAAAAAAATTTAGGGGATGATAGTACTGCTTAAAATAAGAAAAAAAAGTTCCCATAAACATATGTCCTAAAATGCCTTTTAAGGGAGGTACAACCCTTAGAAAAACTGCCCCTTCCAATGAATTAACGCCTTTTTCAATATTACCACTGACTTTGCCATAAAAAATATGTATGTGCGAAATTTTTTCTATTATCATTTTTTCTTCGGTATATCTCAATAACAATAAAAATCAATATTTTTGTTCAATTTCAAATGGTTGTACCTCCCTTAAAAGGCATTTTAGGACATATGTTTATGGGAACTTTTTTTCTTATTTTAAGCAGTACTATCACCCTCTAAATTTTTTTACACTATTTTTTTTACACCCTGTATAAGCAAGATTTCTATAGAAAAATGGTCGAATGTTATTTTTGACAAAAATCGAGATACAATGTTCTTATTTGCGAGCGGCGATATGAGGCGTCCAGTTGCAAAACTTGCTACATCCATTTTATTGAAAAAATGAAGTAAGAGTACTATTGCCTACTTTTAGCTAAATTGTACCTAATTATGAATATTTTTAACATAAAAATGTTTAATTTTTCTTTAAACCGAAACCAGATGCAGTTGCAATACTCGTTCAATCCTTTTTAAATACTGTTTCAACACTCTCTCGTTGATATAATTTCAAAAAAATGAAAAAATAAAGGACGTCAACACTCTTTTAAAAAAACATTTTGGTTCAGATTGGCGAGAAATTCAAAATGAAAATTTGACATTTTACAAAAATACTATAGATAATAATATCATTGATCGTGAAAATTTAGAAGAAGATGAGGATGTTGGTGAATCATGGCTATTGAAGAAGACAATGGGTTTAGAATCTAAGTAATATTTTCTTACCAAATAATAAATTATTAAAATCTTTTTTAGTTGTTAATTTTACTTAACTAGAACTGCTTTAATCCTAAGTTGACTGTTTTAAAATATTTAAATTTCTCGTTGGGCAACAAAACTTTTTCAATCCTAAATAATTTTTTCAATAAATTAGATTCATGAATATTTCTTTTTTTTCTTGTACAATGGCATCTTCGTAATATTCTTCCTTCATCACCATATTTTCAAAGTTCCATCTAATATAATCATTGCGTAAAATGTTTTACATTAAATGAGTTTTCTTGGATGTAGAAAGTTTTGCAACTGTACGTCTCATATGTATTTGTTGATATTGAAGGGGCTGGTCTAAATGATATTTTTAAAAATTTTTGAATTTTCATATTTAAACACAAAGTTCGTGTCTTTAATGTTACATTTAATGTTATAGTACTTTATACTGCAGTGAGTTATTTTAATATAAGTCTTTCGTACTAGTTTCAATACATTTTTTGTATTTTAGCATTTGTATAAAATTAATGAAAAAATCTAACCAATATTTCCCATTATCTCCGTTATTGTTTTTTGCTAGATAGACCAGTTTAGCTCCATCCCCTTCATATATCAATTTAAAAGTGATGTGGTTTAGAGGAAACGATTCCAATACATTTTTTAAAATTTCAATTGTATTAGGGAGTTTCATTTTTACTAACTGTATGTAGATTTTTAGAATAAAGAATTAGTTATTGACAAAGTCTTACAATTAGTATTAAATTTGAAAATAACACAATCAGAAATAGATTTAACTTAGTAGTTTTATAAAATTTAATTTAATTTAGTAGTTTTTATAAAAAAATATACAGGCTTATAAATGTAAGCAATTGATGTCATGGCTCAATGTTTTTCCGGGTTATTGATAAGTAATAGGATAGAGTATCAAAAACCGTACCACCGAAGATAATTTCTAGTGGAATAAACATATCTCAAACGAATTAAAAGATAGTATTGGCTCAAAAGATTTTTATGTTGCAGAGAATAAACGCCTAAAACATTTTTGACATGGAATTGCCGATTTAAAAAAAAAGTTTTAACGAATTAATAATCTTTATGGGAGGAAATTTTTAAACCGAAACTTTTGTGAACACAACAGGACAACATTGCGGAGAAATGTTAACGCCTATGGCCTTTTGTTTAAAAGAATTAAATTAAAAAAGAATTTAATATTCAAGTTTGAAGTGTGATAAGTTTGGTAGGTACTGAAAGACAGTTGTCTGCCCATGCAAGAACTTTTAGTTGGATTGAAATTTACGGTTGTTACATTTTTTTTAATTCATTTCAGATAGAGGTTTTTAGACATTCATGGTTGATTGTATTTATATTACCTATGTTGCCAGCTTTTAAGTTTCATTAAATACTAGCTGTATGTGATTGAGTAAAGCTTACTGTGTCATATACTAACATTGTTGCACGATTTTTATATTTTTACTCAAAAATTATTGTTTATTCAAGGAAAACGTGTCGAATAAATTGTTCTAGTTTTACGGTGTTATTTTTTTCAAAAATAAGTGAACGCATTAATTACTTAAAATAGAAAATTATTTGAAAACTACCAAAACATTTGAATTAAAATGATTGATTCGTCATAATTATTAATTCTTTGTGGCAATAATAACTTTGCCCTTCTTTGTTGTTTTTTTGTACATATTTTTAATGATTTATTATAACACTGTTCTCGGTACGATTTGGGATACTGGTTGCTTAAATCAAATTCCTAAATAAAGGAAAATAAATATATACAATTTTCTATGAGTAATACATAATAAAATTTTTATTACAAATAAATTTTATTAAATTATCAAATATTAATTGAATAAAAATATATCATAATATTTATACTTGATTCCATAAATACTATACTATTCGTACGAGTTTGAAAACTACTCATTTCTCGTAACTTTTAAACAAATTATCGAATTTGAATATAAACAATAAACAATATAAAAACAAGACTAAAACTCTAGTAATTAAAATACTCTACTTATATTTTATAAACTTTAATTATTCTAATGGATATCATGATTAGAAAAATATACATAATTTATGTTGTACATATTCCATTTCTTTTTTAATATACAGGTTTTGATATACAGTTTTAATGAATGTCCAATATTTGGCAAGGAGATTTTCAATTAGTTTTAAGAATTAGAAGTTTTTATAAATATGTGGTCAAAAATGTTTCGTTTCGAAAATACGAACCAAAATTTTGATTTTTTTTTTATTTTTGTTTATAATGTTGGTATTTTTTAAATAAATTTTTTGAAATATATTACAAGAGCTACACTTCACAATTTTTACAAGTAAATATAATTAAAACTCGAAATCTCATACAGGCTGTTGTCTCTTCAGGGAACATCGTCACTTTCATCACTCAAAAAGTATTCCAAAAAGAAAGATCCTTACATTTTACTGATAATCTTTATTATCTTACTTTTTTTCTATATCTGTTATCATTTTCGAACCATATACCAAAATATAATCATCAATACAGACACAAAGCTAAATTATTTTTTATTCATTTTTACTATCTAGTTTAGGGGTTAACGCTAAATATTCTCACATTCTAATATTGAAAATTGTTATCGACAATATGTTATCTCCATACTAGATCCAGAGAAAGCAAGCACTTCCTCGACATTTCCTACTATATATTAAGTTTTAGCACCCCGTACCTTGAAAACGAAATCTTTTTGACTACATATAGAGGGTGTCAAAAAAAAGATTTTTTTCCAGTGTTTTAGCGAACGGTTTGAGATATAGAACTCAGCTTTTGTACACTTATTACTATTAATATTTGCTACGTTTTTAGCACGAAATCAAATTTTTCTCACATGCTATTCACTTTTTTTTGACACCCAATATCTCGAAAATAGTTCATTTGCGGACCCATGTTTATTAAAACTTTTTTACTTCTTTTCGTTCGCACTATATACCCCTTAAATATTTAAACGTTTTTTTTAACACCCTATATAAAAACTTTCTATCTTAAAACAACTTGAAGAATCATCTAATTAAATATTGGACACTTATAAAAAAATACCCTATATCACTCACAAATACCATCGTTGAATGATTTAATTTTTTGTGATAGTGAAAGATTAGTCATTTAATTCGTTTTATATATTTTATATATAAAATATACTATAATATGTATGATAAATATATATGGGTGTCCCTGAATGAGGGGGTCAACGCTTTACCACATACAGTACGGCTCAAAATAAGTCGATTTAACTAAACTTTCTTAGTCCAAAAGTTGATAATAACAGAGATACAGGGTGTCAAAATTGAAAATATAATTTAAGTTTTCTTTAATATCTTTCGAGTGCTTCACGTTAATTTCACGAAACATTGCATATGGGGGTTTCTTAGTATGAGAAATTCAAATTTATCAATGATTTAATTGTATTGCCTAGAGGGCGCCACACGCGGCAATTATGACGCATTTAAATCGTTACAACTTTTTTGTGCCACGCTGTATGTCATTTTAGTATGAAAATGACTGTTACTTCTTTAGTTGACATGGATTTCTTATTTTAAAGAAATCGAAATTACCAACAAAATAGTCACAATTCGAAAAATCAGTAAGCGTTTTGTAAAAGAATATGAAAAATTAGTATTAATGAACAAAGGAAAAAGGATTATTAACTCTTACTGACAAGAAAAATGTTCCTACATTTTATAGCAATTTCATAAAAATTTATAGTCTATATGTTTAAAAAGTTACTTTAATTGTGTGCTTTGTTCTCCATCAACATTCCACATCTCTTCTTTTTTGCATTTAAACAAAAGAGTCACATTCTGGTTTTTAACCAAAAAAATATTAAATCCAAAATTTAAACATTAATCTAATAAAGTGAAATTTTTTTACACTACAACTATCCAACTATTTAAATGTTAGTTTTTATTCCTAAGTCAGCGCGAATAGTCTTCAATGTTAATTTCTCATATACAGTTTTTTGAATTTTGACGTTCTTATTATTAACCAGCGATATATATAACATATTTTTACATTATTTGGGCTACTAGGAGACTAATTGTAAAAAACTAATTTGTATAGAATATATTGGTTAATCTTTAGCTATGCAATAGTGACTATAAATCTGTGATTGTTGACAACTGGATAGTATTAAAACTTCCTTTCCTCCATTTGCACTTGGATACTTTAAAACAAAATTTAGATCATGTAATATAAGAACATGGTGAAAGAATCCATTAGAACATTCAGAAGTTCGAAAACCGATACGAGGAAAAATGAATAACGTCATTGATGGCGTACTATGTCTGGAGCTTAATTCGTAAAAGTAACGGCGTCATTCACATGCGTAAAAATAGATCTGCTATATCTACATATTAAATTGTTACAGGACTTATGCCAGTTGATCCACCTAAATTGCACGTATTTAAGAATGTAGGTTTTCGTCAGAATAGTCTAGATCAGAACTTTTACTTAATTAAATTAAACTTAATATTAAATAGAATAAATTATAAACTAAAGTAATAAAACATTGAATATTTTGTCATCATTTAATATAGAATCGGCTATGGTCTCGTCTTCATCAAATGATGATTATAGATGTTCTTTGCTCATAGTGCCGGGCAACTTTTAGTGCTTGTAAAGATAGGATGATTTTCACGCGATCCGACTGTTGCATTCTGAATCGCGCGATGGCCAGTTATACAATACTCATATTTGGACGTTTGGCTAGAGGCTTATATTCAAGAGCCTATTTGAGTCTACTGACAATAGAATCCAAGGACAATCAAATATAAAACGAACGCAAAAACCATCTTTCGACTTTTGGGAAAGGTGGTTTTTACGTTCGATTTATGTATATTCGATTATCGTTCGGCTCAAATCGACCCATGAACATATACTTTAATCGCACGATTGTCAAACACACAATACCCCTATATTGCGTCAACGTGAAATGGTTTTCTGAAAGATTTTTTTTTACATCAGGGGTCGTCAATCTTTTGCCAAACGCAAGCATATTTGAGAAGTGCAGAAGACTTGGAGGCACTGTGTCGCGCAAACAAAATTTCAGTTAGAGTTGCGAATTTAAAAAAAAGGTTCAGCTACATTGCGAATCATAAAAAACTAAACACGTAGATTTTGCTAAAGTTGCGAATCCCACAAAAAAAGAAACACATTGCAATCGCTTTACAAGTGTAGCATAGAAAAATGTGTGTATGTGAAAAAGAAAATGTGAAAATTTTCCAATTATCTACGGGCACCGCTTCATCTAGCTCTGATTTACATTGTTGTAATATTAAATGAACACTTAATTGAGACTGTGAATCGTAGGAAGTAAAAGCCAAATTAGAGTGTAACCTCAAGTTTTTCAGAATATTCCCTTTCCCTTAATTAAAAGAGCTCCTGTATGCATTTGCTAAGTTGGCAGACATATTGTTACGGTTGGTCAAGTGCCAATGTCAAAGACAAAGGGTGAAGAGGATCCTGTAATCTAACCTCCGTATACAACAAAATTATATCAAAGCGAGCACTATAAAACCGATTTTTCTGTTCAATTTAGACATTCGTTATAACTATGTACTTAAAAATTAGGTCAATTCATTGAAAAATATAGTTCACTTTATTTGAATACGCAACATGTATTTAATTTAAATTTGATTTATTTCATTCAGTTTAATTGTAAGAGCCGGTATAAACTGTTAAGATTAGCACCAGGGTAATTCCATAGTTAGTAGTTGTATTTTTTTTTATATATGATTTTTTTTTGTTAGTTAACTCGTTAGGTTCGTTGCGGGCAGGTTTCGCATGTTTAAAAAAGTACTATTTTTTACATTTCTTGCATAAGTTATTAATGCTTTCACACTACTTGTGTATTAATAATTATTGCAATATTATTATTTAATTTTACCTACTATGGCAGAAAAATGATTTATACAACAATGAAAAAATCTTAAATTTGCATTGAAAGTTCGTACTTAACATTTCCAATATACAGGTTTTCTTAATGATATGCGAATATTTTGAGTGTGAATCTGAAAAATAATAATTATTTTTCACATTACAATTATTGTATTTTGCTACATAAACTAAAATGACAGTGTTTTAGTGATGGTGAAAAAAATGGAAATTAATTAATATTTCCGAAACCAATTATTAGATATTTCAATGAAATTTAGTATATATTCATAGTTAATAAAGGGGTATTTTTCGCAATAAAAATTTAATTTAAATTTGTAACAGTGGTGTGCGTTCGGGTTCGGACTTCGATGGTCTACTGGTTTTTCTCAAAATGACAATAAATTTAGAATTTCTTGTTCAATTTAAAAGAAAAAAACTCTCTTCATTTTTTTTGTGCGACGTACCCTTTTTGAGTAAAAAAATAAAAATTCTTTTATTGTTCGAGAAAATGAATGAAATCCTGATTGAATAATAATGTTGAAATAAATCTAGTTAGCGTGGAATATGTCACCTGCGTTACACATTTTCAAAACAAAAAAATTGTTGCTGTTGAAATCCGTTCCCTCTAATTTATCTTTATAGCATTTTATTACAATATTTTCATTTTTACAATTTTGTTAATAATAGTGAATTATTCAAAAAAAAAGCAACAAATTTTTTGTTTGGAAAATGTCATATGTAATGCAGGTGACATATTTCAAAGTAACTAGATTTATTTCCACATTATTCTTCAATCAAGATTTCATTCATTTTCTCCGGGCATAAAAGGGGTTTTTATTTGTTTACTCAAGAATGGTACGTTGCACGAAAAAAAGCTAAAAAGCTTTTTCTTTCAAATTGAACGAAAAATTCGAAAATTGTTTTTATTTTGAGAAAATCCTGTATCGCGTCCATTTTATTTTTTAAAAGTATCGACGTCAGTACGTACGTCACTATTACAACTGAAAATTATATTTTTATTGAAAAAAAAAATGCTCCTTTATTAATTATAAATACAGAGTGAGCCATAAAGGCGAACGGTTTTGAATAACCTTCTAAAAAAACAGTACATCTAATTCAATTTTTATTTAACTGACTGATTAAAGTAGACATTCTGGAAAATTATTTCTTGAAAGGAACGTTGTTGAGGTGTGTACCGTCTCGCTGCAAGCACTCTTCAAATTTAGATCTGAGATTTGTAAAAATCTCATATAGGGAAAGAATAGTTGCCATTTCTTGTCGAATACTGTCTTAATTCGGCTATCAAGGCTGGTTTATTGTTATAAACTATAATTTCGTTGCAAGCATTTTTCCAATCTAGATATTCCATGGCCAACCAGGAGTTCTGACTTGACTACATTTGACTTTTTTCTTTGAGGTTATTTGAAAACTAGAGTTTACAACAATAAAACACCCTAGACAACCGAATTAAAAAAGTATTCTACAAGAAATGGCAAGCATTTTGTCTGCAATATGACGTCTTTACAAATCTCAAATCTAAATTTAAAGAGTGCTTGCAGCGAGAGGGTGCACATCTCGATAACATCCTTTTAAAATCATTTTCCCAAATGTCTCCTATAATATGAGTTAAATAAAAATTCAATTAGATGTGTAGTTTTTTTTAGAAGGTTATTGACAACCATTCAACTTTATGGCTCACTCTGTATATACTAAATTTCATTGATATATCACATCCAGTAGTTGCGGAAATATTAATTTATTTCCATTTTATAGTATATACAGCCCTAACAACTATATGTTCGGACGGCCGGAAAAATATTCTGTTATTGGTAATTTTCGAGTGATTTTGTCCAAATTTTGAACAATGAAAATTCAAGTCAAGACTCAGATTACGTATTTGAGCCATTTTCGAAAAATCCATTTTTAGAATGCCCTTTGGGGTCTTAAAAAACACCCTTTCAGAAACTTAAATGGGTCCAAACCGACGCCTGTGACGCCCTCCAGAAGATAGACGTAAATCGTCAACAAATTCGAATTTCTCGTCCCAAAAAAACCTCTTTATACCAAATTTCATAAAATTAGGTCGAGGCGATCGAAAGATAATAAAGAAAATGTGATTATTTTTTTATAACTTTGACACCCTATAGCTTAGTTAATATCAACTTTTGGACTAAGGTAAGATGGGTTAAGTCGTCATATTTTCGCCTCAGGAATCTGTGGTAGAATTTTGTACAAATAATTTAGAGGCACTCTGTATACAATACACTCAAAAATGTTTTGCATATTTTGAAACTTTATTAAATTTTGACGATCAATATCTTTGAAACCACTGGTCAGATTTGATTAATTTTTTTTCAATTATAGCCCCATAATGGGTGAATTTCCTCCAGCGAGGAGATGCCCAAAAAATGCAATCTACATATTATACAGGGCGGGTAAATAGTGTCTTGTTTTTTAATCAAAGTTTGACGTCTTCCGTGGGCAACACCAGGTGGCTGAGGTATATAAGAACTATGTAGTCATGTAGCCTGGTGTCTCTTGAGTATTTTGTTTTTTTAATCGTCCATTTATGTTGAACCCTTCCAGAGGTATTCAATTTATTAACACTTCCTGCATTTTATGTATTGACAATAAATATCTTCCATTCATCATTCATCATTCATCAACCATTCATCCGATTTAAGTGATTGTTTGGTCAATTGTAGCCTTGTTAGAGGTGAATTTCCTGTAGCGAGAAGATGTCCCAAAAAAAGGCATTATATTGTACAGGGTGTGTAAAGTTTTCTGTTCCTTTATTCAAAATTTAAAGTCTTCTGTGGGCAATACTAAGTGACTGAGGAATATAAAAACCATACAGTGGATCAGTCTTATGTCTCCATTCTCAGGTTACCATGTGTCCAGTGAATATAAACAATGATAATTTTGGGCCAATTTTGTCCGGTAGCTTAATAAACTTCATATGGAAAAATGCAAGGTGTCTTAAGAAATGTGATATCTCTGGAAGGGTTCAACATAAATTGACAATTAAAAAAACAAAATACTCAGGAGACACCAGGCTACATGACTGCATAGTTCTTATATACCTCAGCCACCTGTTGTTGCCCATGGAAGACGTCAAACTTTGATTAAAAAAAAAGACACTATTTACCCGCCCTGTATAATATGTAGATTGTATTTTTTGGGCATCTCCTCGCTGGAGGAAATTCACCCATTATGAGGCTACAAAAAAAAATAATCTAATCTGACCAGTGGTTTAAAAGATATTGATTGTCAAAATTTAAGAGTTTCAAAATATGCAAAACATTTTTGAGTGTGTGTACATCAGTGTTGGGCATAATCAATTAAGTTTTTAATTGTTGCATTAATTGATTAAAATTTTAATTGTAATTTTACAATTACAATTATTAATTGTAATTGTAAGTTACAATTGAAATTTTAATCAATTAAAACTTTAACAGTGAGTTGCAATTAATTTAATTGCAATTAATATTTTTAATTTAATTTAAAGTTTCAATTAATAATTACAATTCATATTAAAATATTTAGTCTTTTTATC
>JABRWK010000804.1:0-18044 GCA_013372445.1 Hypothenemus hampei | reverse complement strand
TTAACCAAGGACCGTATTCATAGTCGCGCCTTGAGTATTCCTTGGCACTCAAGCATTCCTTGAGTGTGCATTTGCGATTCATAGTCGTTCCTCGCCACACAATGAAGACTTAAAGTCTATTAATTATGTTGACAGTACAAGTATCAAGGAATCCTTGACTGAGGCGTCCTTAAGTATTCTTTCGAGGTGTGACTATGAATATGGCCCCAAGACATATGTTTTTTGTGACAAATCCCAAACATAGGCGACCTGACCATAACAATTATTGAACACACGATATAAATGTCGAGCTTAAGGCTCTATAGATGATAATATATAATTTAGAGCTCGAGTCGAGCTCACTGACATATTCTGATACAAAGAATATTTTCTAAATTGGCTGAGTGCTGAAAGGCATCTTGCCATTATAAATTAAAAGAAGAAGAAAAAAAAAGTTTTGACACTTACCAAAAACGATCCATTGTTGCGTAATTCTATTTAGAAAATTTAAAGCTACTCAATTGAAATATTCACTACTAGAAGCTGTATTCAATGGCTAACCTTTCAAGGTAAGTTAAAATTAAATTCGGTATGATTTGAAAGAGATAATAGAGACAGGTGTTTTCTCTCTACGTTAGACAACGATGATCACTTGTGGTAAGATTTACAAATATTTGACATAAATCTGTCCTAACCTATTTTTGAACAAATTAAATATTACTTTGCTGATCTCCTTTTAAGGGAATTAAAAATTTTGTAATAATTCTTTAACCAATGGCTGCGACGAACAACAAAAGTGCATTTCAACCCGTAAGTGTTATTTTGAATATTAGGACTTTTAGTTTGAAACCATTTATTGTATACATTTCAGGACTCTGATGCACACATTTCTTATGAAGATCAACAAAAAATTAATGCTTTCGCTCGGTGTCACGCAAAATTTGAGGATTTGAAAGATGAGGTGCAAGTGAAAGAGGTATTTCTAACTAGTCAACAAAATACACATTAGTGACGGAATGCTTTAATCATTTTCGTTTAACAATTTTTCAATAAAAATATGATTAAAGCAATAGTAAGGACATAATCTAACAAAAAAATGCACTTTTTTCATTTTTTATGAGTCGTTAATAGTTATGTCTTAAATACAAAGTTGAGGTCATTTAGCGTTGACAGAGCATTCTTTGGATATTATCTTATATTTTTCAGTATTTTTAAAATTGTTGTTTCCTACGTATTATCTGGTAAATTTCGAGCCATCCTGGCATAATTGTATATATTTTTAAGTGCTTTCGCGTTTACCATGTTGAAATTTTTTACTTTTCAGAAGCTAGTTGAAATGCTAAAGAGTTCTATAGTGACATTTTTATGTAACATAAGTGAAGCGATGATGTTTGGATATATACTTATGTGTCGAATGTGTAAAACACAATATATTATCACAATAGACTAGTGTTTTGAGCTATGCAACTGTCTAAACTGAAAATAAAGGAAGTGATATATTTGTGAAGCTGCTTGACTCCTAGTTTTGATAGAGTCAGATTTGAAATTGATAAAAAAATGGAAATAGAAAATTGAAATAGATCTACATTATTTTATTAGATTATGTCTATAAAGATTAAATAATAGTTTTTTTTGCAAATGCAAAAACAGTTGAAAGGTTATAAACCCTATGTACTATAAAAACTTTTTAGAATGATCTGAAAACGCTTGAGGATGCTTGCGATGAAATTGCACTGTTCGATGATGATCAAGAAATCCCATATTTGTTTGGAGAAGTTTTCATATACCAAAACTTGGAAACGACACTGGTGAGATTTTTGGTTTGGTAAATTTTAATGTAATATTCTCTTTTTAGAAATGCTTAGAAGAAGCCAAAGAGCGACTCAGTAATGAAATCACTAATCTTAAAACGAAATCTGAAGAAATTAAAGATCAAATGTCTGATCTTAAGTTGTATTTATATGGAAAATTTGGAAATCAAATTAATCTCGAGTCTGATGAATAATTGGTGTAATTGTAATTTTGAATAAAAACATGACGAAACTTTTAAATATTTAGATCAATAAAATTTAAACAAGTTCCAAAATGACCTTGTAAAGAGGGTATTATGGTAAATTATTTCAAAAATAAATCGACCTTTAACCTATGGTAAACCACAAAGTTTATTTATCATGATATTACTTGAAAACATGTGTTTGATATAAAAATTTATTAGATTTTTTTCTTTACTTATTACAGCTATAACTAAAATTGCTTGCTTGCTTTGTTGTAAAGGTTTCAGATAAAGATTTTGCGACTAGAAATCTATTCTAAACATCTACAAATTAGGGAAAAACGTAAGCGACTAGAGAGTAATCCGTAATCGTCGTGAAATTCAACAATAAATACTTTTTAAAATTATGGTAAAATAAATAATTAAATTTAGCAAAAAAACTTTGTTTTTGTAGAAACCAGTAATTGTATAACCACGAAATTCATTCCTTTCCTCTGTGTTTTTTCTTTCTATTTGTCGATCTCGAAGCAAAAATAATATTAAGAAGAAAAATTCGAATTTTTAATGCAACAGTCGAATAACAACGCTAATTATTGTTCCAATGCGAAAAGCTTGACGAACAACAACAATTTCTACTCCTTCGCTCGCTTCGAGTTCGGTAGGGGCACCCATTTACAAGCCGGACACCTTGTTGTGTCCCCCGTCAGTCGCTTCCAATAACCAGACAAGCAACAATAACCAAAACCGATATCGTATTCGTATTAAACTATTATTTCTTTTAATTTACGGTATAAACGGTTCCATTGAAATTACCTAAAACAAGAAGAATACATTATTTAATTTTTTTCTATAAACATCATGGAAGAAAAGCAAGTTCCCGAATCGATCGCTTCGGTTACGATCAAACCGGACTATCCTCCTTCTGAATATTGTGCCTCTGAACCACCACCGGTAAGTGTTAGTAATTGGGTGAAAGTCTGATCCAACAGTAATTCCGGCATTAATTTAAACTTCTATAAAAAGAGTTTGGCTACGGTTCTATTAAAAATACTTATTATTAGCTATCTTTTAAAAATTAGAATGGTGTGCGGTTATTAATGTTACAAATAACAAAGCTTAAGATGTTTAAGCGAGCGAATAGTTAATTTCGTTCCAAAAAAGTTTTATTACTCTATATCTTTGTTAAAGTCTTCCTTCATTTTATTTTTAATAAAAATTCTTCTGTCTTGACAATAACTTCCAGTGTTAATCTATATTTGTATATGTAACAAAAAATATTTAATCCATGTTGACGCGCTCACCCTGTATATACATATATACCTTACCTAATTTTGTTATTTGTAATTAACCATCCTAAGTTATTATTTGTATTTCTCGCTTTCCTATTGCAGATATTGATTATTGCTGTACAAATTTGAGTCGTTTAGAAAGCGTTTCATGTCTATTGAAAATTAGTTATTAAAAAATAACACGGCATATTTGAATGTTGCAATATTAAATCCAAAGGAAAAGTTCTACAGGGCGTAAAAGAAAACAAAAAGTCAGTAACATACAAGGCCATCTAGCATATGATTTTTTCTATTTCATTGTTTTCATTCTAAAATAACAATAAAATTCGAAAATCATGCTATTGTTTGTTGCATAATCGACCTTTATTCATTTTTTTTCTGAATAATTTGCGCGGTCGTTCTCTTTGCACAGGTATATGTTAATCAGGATGATGATGCCGCCGATAATGATTGGCCAGAGATCCTGTTTTATTTTGTTTTTTCTATTCACTGTTCAATTATAATCCAAACATTGAAAACGGACGCCAATGAGAACAAAACAGGCAACTAAATGTAATTTTAATGGTCAATTTGAATGCGAAAGTAGGTTCCCCTTAACGACAACCATAAAGAAAACGTGTTTAAATTAATAATTCGTGGACGTAGTCTTCATATTAACACCAGTACGAAATTGACAAAATGCAATTCACTTTAGTAAAAGCACATTCACATTCGTAATTGAGAAATGAAGAGAGGTGGCCGAGGAAAATGAGGAACTGAATAAAAAAATGGCGCTTGAATGCTCCTCCTAAATAATTGTTAAAAGGTCGTGATCAGAACGTCGAACTTTAAAAGAAACTTTCTATTTCGCTATCGGTGCATTTTCGTTGGAAGCTTCCTCGTTTTCAAACGCATTCATAGTAAATATTGGAATCATATTAAGAATTACACTTATTTCCTTACTAATTGCTTTTTTACAAATGGAAATGATAAAAAGATTCAGTTTAGAGCTTTTATTTCATATATAAGATAAAATTAAATTGATATTAATAGCATTTTGAAAATAACAAAAATACACAATTAGTTCAAGTTTTGTTTGAACAGAACAAGGACAGTGGTTCCGGTCGAGGATTCCGGGGCACCTCGCTGATAATTACCATAGTGTGGTAAAGGTGAGGAGGAGGGGGCGAAGACAATATTCCTATTGTTTATTAGCGAAAAAATCTCTCATGTATTGTACGTGATTAATGGCCATTTTCTATAATTAACTTTAGTAGTTGGGGTCTTTTTCTATTTAAAAATCGTTATTTTAATAGAGAAACCCACTGCAATTAATGCTATGTACAATTACTTTTTAAACAAGTTATTCGAGAAGAACGAAGCAAAATTCTATTGAATATTGATTTTTATTTCGTATAGATAAGCTTAATAAGTAATATTGAAAGAATGCAAGATTATTGATCTGTAGTCAAAAACTTAATATGTTAGATCCTTGAACTACACCTCACAATAAACCAAAAAATTTCCTTCTGGGCAAATTTGCCATGACTTATTATAATGACATTTTACTAGGCGAAATACATAGGCGGAAAAAATATGTAGCGACAGTTAGGCAGTTATATTAGGATTTAACTAGTTTAATTATGATGGCTAACTACATATGAATAATATAAGGGTTCACAAAAGGTCGTCCCAACACTCTATTACATCTTCTTTTGGTCAAAATCAGTCAATTTAACCATTTTAGAAGGCTCCAAAGTTTCTCTTTTTAAATTGTTTTTTTTTTGTCGTAAAATTGAAAACAGCTTAAGCAGTGTTACTAGAATTTAGTACGTGAACATACTTTTTTGGTATAAAAATTTTGGCATAAAACTTGAACAATGTAATTGATGTCATTTTATAAACCTGAAATTTAGATGTTTGAATTTCATATTTTTTATACCCCTATACCTATAGAGTTACTATTGACTACAAAGGAATTACTCTTGCTAAAACTTTTGTACTTTCATGGTTTCTTCAAATTCGTTCAGCGGTAGTTTTTAAAATAATATTGATAAGGTATAATAGGTAAAATGTTATAAAGTCGCTTTGGGGATACTTTGTATAAAGGCTGAAATTACTTAATAAATATAATCGTAATATATCTTGTCAATTTCATTGAAGATACGCTTACATCTCAACGGTTAAAGACAAAATCCTAACAGCTAAAAAACTATCTTTTTGATAAGTCGACGTTTAAAAATATTGGGATTTGAAATACATTTGAACTTTGGTATCGTAACTAGCATTTAAACATTTTAGGGTCCTGTATAGTAAAAATGTAACTTTATCAGATAAATGTTAAAAAATAATATAAATGTTTTTATTTTATCGGTTTTGATAATTTCTTGATAAAAAAAACTTTAATCTTTTATCAGGTGCGGTTTATTAATTTGATACACCGCGTATATTTTGTTTCCGCATTTTCAGACCACACGAAAGATTAAAGTGACTATTTTACTGGAAAAAATCTATATACAATAAAATAATGAAAAGTATAACAAAAAGTAGAAACAACCTAAATTTGTTGTACTACTAAATTAAAATATTTTAGAATTAGTCACTATTTCAATAAACGAGTGGCCTGAAATAAGAACAAAATTTTTAATAAAATCGCTATAAAATGTAAATGTAATAAGAGTTTAGTATTCTCTTTTTCTTTGTTCCCCAATACTAATCTTTAATATTCCTTTAGAAAATGCTTACTGAGTTTTTGAATTGTGACAACATGAGAACTGCAAATCAACTAAAATTAGGACCTCATTGTATTAGTGTCTGTCAGAAAATGTGGTACTATACATATGTATATGTATATATATCAGGGATATGTAACTACTATCTTATTTATCGATAATGGGTTAAAATATACAAATGAGGCCATTGCACATAAAATTCAGCAATCTTGGAGTGCGCAGGTATTAGAAATTCAATTTCCCATTTTTTTTTAATTGTGATTGAATTAGAGATGTAGTGGGATTCAATTACTGAACTGTGCTATGATTATAAACTGATTCACATTTTACTGGACAAATATAAAAAAAATCATTAGAACGTGGATCGGAAAGTGCTTAATTTCTAACCTGCAAGGTGTTCGAGTTTTACAAAAAGTTTTTAACTCTTTTGTTAACACTTTGTAAAAAATACCATTTTACTAAACTTTAGGCTTATTAATCAAACTTTATTCAGGATTTAGTTTCGTCATTCTAACTATCTATAGAAAGACAACCAAATTAATAAACCAATTGGCATAATTAGTATCCATTATTTAATAACCAAAATTAATACAGGGTTTCCGGAAATAATGTCAAAATATTTTGGGAGATGATTCTAGAGATTAAAATAATTATTGATTCAATCTCTAGAATCATCTCTCAAAATACCGATACCAATTTTATAAAAGGTCGTATCCCATATTTGCAAAATTTTTCAGGAGATGATAAAAACTTCTCATTACTGCGATTAAAGAAAAGTAAATCAATATTTCTTTTCAATGTTTAATTATATAGATATATAATCTAAATAAAGGCAAAATAAAGAGCTTAGAAATAATTGCAAGTTTTAAATAAAACGATTTTCTTTTTTGGAAAAAGTCATTTTCACAAATTTTTGGGATACAATTTTTAGAAAATTGGTATCGATACACTTTTCATAAAAATTAAACGTTTAAAAAAACCGAAATTTTTGGTTAGTTTTCAAGGGGCTGCAACTTGGTGAAAAATAGTCGTAGAGTAGATTGAAAAAAAGTAAATTGAAGCTCCAAGTTTCTAATTTTCACGCTTTCAGTTCGAAAATTTTTCAGTAATCACAAGAAAGCCAATGGAAGAAATTTTTAGGGTGTCTTTGGGTTACTTTGCGTTTAAAAAGGTACAGTCAATATCCTCAGTTTATCCATTATATGCCAAGTTAAGCGAATATCCCTAAGTAAGGAATGTTTAATCTCTTTTTCAGTCTAAATTCTCGCACTGAAAATTCTTTTTTAATGAAAAACAAATAATTGAGACTTTTAAAGAATATTTTGAAGTTTTCAAAATCTCTCTTGAATTTTGTGTACTATCAGTATATCCCAAATTATTCATTACCCAAACCAAAAATGACTTCTTTGCTTTGAAACGTATTAACTCAGCGAAGAGTTAGCGGACGAAGCTCATGGACCGCTCAAATTAAAGACAATATTAGAAAAAAGATGTTATTATATAGATATATTAAAGATTTTTAAGAGCTTTTTCTCTAAAATAGCCCTATATTGAAACCACTTAATAAATTTTATTGAAGTCTTAATTAACTTCTTGAAAGGCAAGCAAAAATCTGGAAAAAAGATCCAATAGCTTTCTTTTGATTATAACGTTTTAATAAAGTAATTAGAGGCAATAAATAACTAACAGTAAATACAAAGTCATTATATCAAAATTATATTAAAAATTGTGACTTCCTCGTTTTCTAGTATATTAGAATCAATGTTCCGCAAATTTTTAACTGACAATGTTCGTAAATTTAAATGAAAAGCATGAAAAAGATCTGGTATCAAAGGGAAGAAGGATAATAAATAATCTTTCTTTTGTTTTGAAATAGGCAGTAGCTTTATTGACATGATATGTATATTAATAGATACTTAAATCCTCTTCTTTTCGTGTCAATAAATTTAAAGTTGCCTGTTTAAGGTATCTTTATAGGTAATACTGCCAAACTCCTTTTCGTACTGCAACCACCTTTTTGTAACCATTTAAATCGATTACCTTCAGTAGCTTTTGTTCTTAATATTAAAGGACCTTTGAAAAGGGAAGAAAATTTGAAGAAATCTGTAGACTGCATTTAATGATTTCAAATTTTTTACTGCTAGATTTCATTAATTTTATCCAATCATATGGATGATAGATCTATAAATCTGTTTTCTTTTTTTTCTCTATTATATTGTGATAAAATTAATAAAATGTAAAAAATCTAAAAATGATTCTTTTATCAACTGTCATATTTAATTATCAGCCTACTTTTCATTAAAATATGAAAATATATTTTTTAAAATGCTTTTAACTTTTAAACAAAAACGAATCAGAGCCATATTCATTTAAGAAAAAATGTTTATGACAATAGAAAAATTGGTTAATACAATTAACCCATCTATCATATGGCAAAGTTTGTCATAGAGCTCGTAGAACACCTTGTATAACTGAATCAAAATTTTTGAAAAGAGTAGATGTAATATATTTTTATAAATGTTGGTGACACTTATAAATTTACAATGCTCTATACAAATGCAGATTAGGGTGTATGGAATATAATTATCCATTTATCTGGATCCCATAATAAGAAATTTAAGACTCTGTTCCCTTTGAAGTAAAGTCGAACATCTTAGACATAGTACAGACAGCCTAATTTATGATTTAAAACATCACAAATTACCTACTAAATATTTATGCAACTAACTATTTCCAAATTTTTACATTTCTAAATAAATTGGCATGAAAAATGCAATAGTTGGTAAAAAGGTTCAGTTTTAAATTTAATATATTCTATATGCACAATTTTTTTGTCGCGATACCATAAGACTATTTTTAATTAACATGTTCAAAGTTTATCGTATAAACAATTAAGACAAAAAAGTAGTTTGCATGCTTTTTGAATTATTACATGGAAATCCTCAATTATGAACATATTCAAATAGAAAAATATAGTTATAGAACCTCAAATTTACGAATTTTAAAAATTATGAATGATAAACTTATCCATCTTTATGTTATCTATAAAGTGCAGAATTCATTTTGAGAAAAGATACTCTATTTGTTAGATCACAGTATTAGGTCTATTTTTCTCTTTTTCATTATAATGTTTTTAAATTAAGAGATGCAAAAAAAATGTTTTCGGTTCACGTTAACCATTCTTTATTCTTTCAAGTCAACCAGAAGTAAATAATATTTTATCATTCATATTAATAATTATATATTTCATTCCTTATATGTATGATTCTGTCTTTTAAATGTACAATATTATTGGGTTCCCGATAGAATCCCGATTATCCGGACATCTAATTATCCGGATTCATATTATACATATGTAAAATATACATTGTATATGTGTTTTCTCAATAAAAATTTGATTCTTTGTTAATATTGCTTTGATTTGACCATAAAATCGATTATCCGGACTACCCTTGGTACCAATTGTTCCAGATAATCGGGATTCTACTATATATAGGTACCTTGTTTTTAAGTAACTCCATAAAAAACAGTCTAGAAATATTAGATCTGGTGATTGGGCAGACTATTCTATTGCTGCTTGTCTCTGACCTATGGTTGGGTCATGTTGAAAATGGTTTTTAAATGCATCAGATGAAATAAGTTATTCGAATAATTCTATTTTGAAATATCTCTATATGTCTGCCAGCAGCAAATGTTCCGTCATGTGCACGAAATTGTATTTTATTCTCAAAATGAGATATTAAAAAATATTTCCCTATTATGAACATCATAGCGTTTTATAAAATTAATGATCATTAAAAAGAAAAATCATCCCGTAAATACAATGAACTAGAGTCCCCATACATACAAGGACATCCTATATTATAATGATTATAGGATATTTATTAGCTGGAATGTCTCTATGTCTCTTAACACTTGCACCATTTCAAATTGACCTACAGATATTTCACAGGTTGATTCCTTATTTTTAAAAACAAAAGTTCCTATAATAAATATGGAGTCAAGAATGTTTACTGAACGAGATACATATAGGGTGCTACAATTTAGAAAATTTTGTCATTTTTAATTTATTTCCTGTATCTTTTAAGGTAAACAATTCAAATTTCGCATTCGGTACGACAATAATAATCTCTACTCCAAGGCTTTATAATAATTTAATACAATGTACAAGGTGATCAGTAGTGTAATTTTATAATTTTCTATGTTTTTTAGAATATATCCTAACTCATATTTTTTAGGTATCTAGTACCGTTTACAAGTTACTTTTTAGAGTAATCATTAATGTTCACTTCGATTTCAATAGTTTTCACACTTTAAGTTCTGATATTTAAAACTAGTAGCGACTTTAAGAATTATAATATCTGTACGTTCTGTGAAATTATTATAAGGGCCGGAGATAGAAATTGGCCGTATCATCCTGCATACCAAATTTGAATCTTTTAGCTTAAAAAATATAGAAAACAAATAAAAAAATACAGAAATTTCTTCAAATTTTGACTCCTCACATCTTGTCCACCAAACATTTTTATTCCTATGTTTATAAGAATTATTCTTCTTAGCATAAAACACGGAATCACTCTGTGAAATATGGGCATGTCATTGAGAAATACCCTGAATTTGAGTAAATCAATTTATTGAGAAAGTTTGACATTGTTGTCGGCTCAGTCACCTATAACCACTTATCCAATTTCCATAAAGGTTGTGGATGAATTTGCAGTTGGTTTTGTTAGTAATTTTGAGTCCAAATATGTCAAAATCCAAATACAATTTGGATATTCGATTAACAAGGTGACCACAATACACTGGTCAGCTCAAAACGTAATCAATCAATTAATTTACATCTCATATAGTTAAAATCTTGAATATCATTAATAAGACCAATTAATTCAAAAAAGGATTATAAATCAGTTTTTGATTTAACTATCTAGTAGTTGCGAACTCGTCGTCCTCTCTATAAATTTTTATATTGATTTGTGTATGGAAAATCTTTCTGCGAAACAACTGAACTCAGAACAGAAATTTAAATGCCTGAAGGCAATCAAAAACTTTACATTTCTACAACACTAAAAAATAATGGATAAAATGATAACATTCAGGCTATTTTAAACCAACGAAATTTGACTTTTAAAAATTTGCCCAAAAAATTATTGCTACCGTTTTTTGAGATAAGAATATTACTCATCTTTATTAATAAAGCTCCACGCAAAAATAATGGAAGAAACGCCAACATAAACTAGTCAAAAAATTAAAGGTTATTAAAAAAATTCCAAATTTTTGGGTGTTTTTTAAACAGCTGTAACTTGATGAAAATTAATTGTAGAGCAGATTCAAAAAAAGCAAAACCTCCCAAAAATTTAGAATCTTTTTAATATCCTTTAATTTTTTTGACTAGTTTATTTCGTTTTTGTAAGACAATGTGTCGGCATACAAACTCAATATTTCCATAAGTAAATTTCGGATTTTATGGTTCTAATTGTGGAAACAATTCTCTTACCTTATCCACATTTAACCTATTGATATCATTATTCCATACCAAAACCGAAAAATAATTTGAAAAATGAAAAATTTACTTTCAACGAGAAATGATGTAGATTGTTAAAGATCAAGAGGAAAGTGTTTTTTTTTCGCTTAGAGGCTTAGAAGTATTACATACTCAAAATAAAATATGTTGAATGATGAGGAAACTCTATTGAAAATTATTATTTGCATACGGTAGAGTGATAATACTATATTAATACCTTCTCTTTTAGAGAATGTCAGTAATTCGTTTTAAGTATGAGGATCTGAAAAAAAAAATAAGATTTCGGCTAAATAAAAAATAAAAGTTTAGCTGTTCAGCAAAATGCCAAAAAAAAGTCCGAAGATATTAAAAAAAATATAATTTCCTATTTTTGTTTTATCGATATTCATTTCAAGACAAATTTTTTCAAAGTTTTTCAATATTTACTTCATAAGTTAATACAGATTAATTATTGTTTACCTGATTATTCAATTTAAAGGCTCTCCTAGATAAGAAAAATTTAATTATTATTTACCCATAATAAATTTAAATATCAGATTGTAATACAATATTGAAAAGGAAATTGATTTAGATTTCAAATTAGTAAAATTCAATATGGGGCCCATAAGTGAATTAGAAGTTGAAATTATTATCTTAAAACCATAAATCTGAGGAACAAAAACGAATAACATTATTCAAATGTTTCCACAAAAGTGTCTCAGTGATGTTTTAATTTCAATCTTCTAGAATAATTGGATCGAAATTATTTTTAAAAATAAAAATAACAAATTTTAGAACATCTTCGGAAATCATAGTTGAAATTTTCAATTTTTTTTTGTTATTTTGTTGAACACCAAAATGCGCTATTTTGCTTCTATTTAACCGGTATTTTATCTCTTAAAGATTTCCAGAACTCCACACCTATACTGGAATTTGTAATATCCTGTATATTTACAACAAAATAGTATTTTAAATTTTTGATTACGATTGGAGTGACAACTGAAATCATCTGACTTCGTTTTAATTATGACATGCTAAAGTTTCTGACGGCAAAAAAGACAAATATTGTCTATAGGGGATCCTCTACATTAATTTGAAAATACATTGCAACTGTACAGGTGAACGACCCCACACACACTTTCTTGATGAAATAGTTGACATTTAGGTAGTAACCATACCGCTCCTTATCACGCAACAGCGTGCTCGCGATCACCGCATAAAGGCAGGTAGACACTTAAATTAAAAATAGTTCTTCAGACCTATTGGTGCTGCGTCTAATGTCTAATTAATTTAGAAATGGATTTTGTTTTTATCCATTTATTATTTTATATTGAGTCGCGGAAACAAGTACCGTGTGCATAGAACCTTGGGTTTGGAAATTTCAATTAATTCCTGAATGTTGTTGCCTTGTAGGAAAAAACAGACTATTTTCAAAATAATTACTTGCTAAAAAGCGATGTGTTATTAAGTTATTAGATGAAAAAAATGGGTTTGAAAATGCGCAATAGCAGCGATGGGTATTTTCCAAAGTTCATCACACATTCATCCTGTTGCCTACCAAGACACGATTAGCATACCAATTTAAAGATTTTACTAATGTTAAGTTTTATTTTTATACAACATATAAATATGATTTCTTACAAATAACAAATCAACAAATAATTCTTAAGTGTTTTATAGGTATATTTTAAATATTCTTGCCTTTAACTTGTTAAATCTCATTAAACAACAGTAAACCCACTCGAGTTGTTCTTAATAGCTTTTTACGAAACACTTTCAAATCGTAAAGGAGGATTTCACATTTGAAGGCCAAACAAATGCTATTCTTCTCAATCTTGTCGCTTGACAACAACAATTACATTACATCATCCAAATGATAAAATTTCCATAAACAATTTCAAATTATTCTTTTTTCAGGCCTATCATAGACCGAAAAGTAGTGCCGTTCAGGTGGCGAAAATTATTGCCGTTACCGTAGTAGTGGTTTCCTTCGTTTTGGGAATTTTTATCCTGGCTTCTGCTTACGTTACAGCTACAGCTTCATGCCGACAACTTGAACAAGATTTGGAACTTCTTAGTGAAGTCGCCGATCGTTTTGACGGATCTAGTTTACCGCAACCGGAAGCATTGAGACAGGTAAGCTTGAAGTGAAACCTTGAGAATGGGATGACGTCATTGCTTTATTCTAGAAAGTTGCAAATTTGAAATTAATTGTGATGATCGTTTTTAACGTTTCATTATTTAAAAAAAGTTCGCCAACCTCGGAAATAATATAAATTCTCTGCATTATATAAAGTTTCCGGACGTGATGTTTTTCTATTGGTCGGTTGATTAACCAGGTGACCAATCGGGCACGTTTTCCCAAAACGAAAACAAAAACTTAGGCACGGAGAATTTTTGCACCTTTTACGTGATCAATGCAAAAACTTTTCTATCTGCAAATTGTATTTTTTTTTCGCTTGAGTCAATAATAAAACTTGTTATGTTTGAAGAACGTTTCTATAAGCGGTACAGCCTTGGGTATGGTACCACGCGCATTGGCGTGCATGAAAGATCCTTTTTTTTAATAAATTAGAACAAGGACTTTGGCATAATTAAAGGTCTTCTGTGAGAAGCTTTGTTTTTCATATTTTAGAACAATCAGTGTTGATTCTTGCTTAAAAAAAAATATTTCACTACAGAACCCAAAAATTTTTGAACATCATTAGTCTTAAACTTTTCATACGAGTTTATTTTTGACACATCATTAGCCAGTTATGGCAATATTCGATGACCCGATTTCTTGCAGCTAGAGATCAAAGACCTCGCGCTTTCACCTCGACGACTCTTTATGAAAAGTTTGCCGTTGTTATTATTAATAAAAAATATTAAAACAATGAAATATGTAGGTACCTACATACATACAGGGTGTCCCGTTTTGTTTCCGAAAAATTGAAAGGGGTGATAGATCTTATCATTTTAAGCAACAAAGTTCATATGAATATGGCTCCGAAATCCCTTCGTTCCCGAGATACAGGGTGTCAAAGTTAAAAAAAAACAGCACAGTTATTAATTTTTAACTTCTCAACGAATTAAGATTTTTTAACGAAATTTGGTATATGAGTTTAACATATTGATAGGTTTAATGTTTTAAGTTAAAAATTAATAACTGTGCTGTTTTTTTCAACTTTGACACCCTGTATCTCGGGAACGAAGCGTTTTCGGACCCATCTTCTTATGAACTTTGTTGCTTAAAATGATGAGATCTATCACCCTTTTCAATTTGTCGGAAACAAAACGGGACACCCTGTAAGTATATTTTACATATAATTCAAGCTATTCAGATTGGCTTTTTGTTTAAAATTGGTTTTAGAGCGCCTACATGCGGTTTTACAAAAGTCCCTGTATAAAATACAAAAATTGCTTAACGTGGCTAAGCCAACCCAAGCATTACGCGACAAAAAGAAATGACAACAAAAAATATTAACGTAACAAAAATAATTCTAATACCCATGTAACGCCATTTAAAGTGAAATCGTCTCGATTTCAGATCGACGATGATCCGAAACCGATTAAACGCCAATCCGAGCTAAAAAAGAGTGCCAAAGATCTGGATGATAATACAGTGGAAACGGATGATTCCCAACAGGACCAGAAAGTGCAATTCAAACTTCCCCTTCAACTGGATTTCGACGAATTGGCAGGCTCTTTATTGGCTAAAAATCAAAAATCAAAAATGAATTGTATCGTAGAGAAAAAGCGGGCCGAAGAAGTGGTTGATCATCAACCGAAAACTGTTCGATTACCATTTGGAGTGAATTTAACAACCGATCCTAGATTCGAACGACTGACCGGCGAACGAATGGTTATTATCTGTGAAAGTGGAAACGTTCAAAGGTAATTATTTTTTGGACTCAAAGTGAAAGTTGAGGAGTTGAGTATAATGAAGAAGACAACAGAGGAAGTACTTCTTTGGATGTATTATGTGCAAATGAACCTATCACAATACAATAATCGTTATGGCAAATGAACTTTCTATCGTTCTTTTTTCATTCTTGCACAAAGCGCAATTGCCGATTGACCAATCAGGACATTTTACATAACCCAACCAAGCGACAATGATAATAATAATTGTAATAATAATTATAAACGCTATGTTAGTTCTTTCACTTACCTATCGCGCAATCCTTGCACTAAATACCCTTTTAAATGGCAATTAAATGTATATTATTGATTCAATTATATACATATAATCAATTTGTTTTACGAAAATAAATTTAGTTAAACTCGTTAAATTTCAGCTCTGAGCCTCAAGAAAAACCACAAAAAGAAGATGATTCTGAAGAAGATAACGAACAAGACACCATCATGATTCAACCAGTAATGATTCCAATCCCTCAAACCGCCTTTCAAACTCATATGCCTCAGCAAATGCCTCCTCAAGAGGTAACTGAACCTAAAACTCTGTTCAAAAAGTGTTGAGCGGAATAATAAAATTTAAACGATTTTTAGCAACCACAAATCGAAATCCGCCCATTTAATCCGATGGAACAAATGCGCCCTCCCATGCCCCCAATGCGACCACCCATGGAAGAATTCAGAGGTCCACTGGAAAGCATGCGACCTGGAATGCGACCTTTTGTACCTAGACCACCTGTAGAAAGAATCATTGCCATTAGACAAAGTTATGAGCCTGTGAGTCAATCGTTGGAACCTCAAAGGTCTGAAGAAATAGAACAAGGTAGACCTCAAATGATGTTCATTCCGCAGCAGGTGAGTCTTTTACATTGAATTTGGAATGTAAATATTTGAGACTGATTAAAGATTCAGATCAGGGTCGAATCTCAGCAACCTCAGCAGGCTCAACAACAAGATGTCAGTCCTAATCCAATTATTCATCACATCATTCAGCAAATAATTGCTCAGAAAATTATGGAATCCCAAAAGGCTAGTCAAGAACAACAGCAGCAACAAGAGAACAAAGTTGAACCTATTGAACAGCCACGCCCCTTCCCCGTTAGGCCAATGTTAGGACTACCCGAGGAAGTTCTAACTCAATTAAATAGGCAATCAAAAATTACTGCCTTTTAATGCAAATTAATTCAATATGGTTTTACAGATTGCCCAATAGCGATCGTGTGATTGTTGCAGTTTCGGAACCCGATACATCTGAGGATGACGATGATGAAGATTCCACTGAAGAGTCCCAAGAAAGAGGCGGATCTGAACAAAGTGTCACCCAGCCCGAGATCAGCCACAGACAAGACTATTTAAGACGACTACCTGTCAATATTCCTGTCAATATGATGCAGCAGCAGCCTCAACAACAAGACGAACCTCAAGCTCAGGCTTCCGAAGAAACTCGACCTCACTGTAACTTAAATAGTTACCCAGAAATATTAATAATATTCATTGAGCTATATTTGTTACAGATGTTCAACCAAGATCCGTGACTTCAGATGATCAGCCCAAGTCTCGGGTAGTCAGATCTGCAAATCCTTTGATCACAGAGAAAAGAGTGAAACGTTGCGCCTGTGACTGCGCCTGTTAGAATGAATACTATCAGAATCCAGCTTGATCGACGTATCTTATAACTTGCTCTACTAGGCGGTAGTAGTAATAATAGTAGTATTACACACATTTGACAGCTTAAATCGTATTTTGTAAATAAGCAACCTTACTTTTAATCTCTTATGGTATTATTATTAACACTCAAATAACTTTATCCTAGAGTTAAGTAACTGTATTTGGACTTTAGTGAGGATTAAATTTGTATATATACTGGTCAAAAGAAAAACAAATAAATAAAATTCCCTTTCGGTTCCATTTACATGTCATTACGCAGTCGCTTTTTTCAAATACGCAATCAGATCCTTTCTTTCCTGCTCCTTTTTCAATCCTGCAAACACCATTTTTGTACCAGGAATATATTTTTTCGGATCCATGAGGTAAATATTCAAAGTATCTTCGTTCCAGATCACTCCTTTATTTTTATTGGCTTCGGTGAAACTAAAACCAGGCGCCTGACCGGTTTTTCTGCCAAAAAGTCCATACAAGTTGGGGCCCACTTTATGTCGGCCTCCTTTTTCTACTGTATGACATTGGGCACACGATCTTTGGAAGATTTTTTGCCCTTTTTCCACATCTCCCATATTGTTACTTTCAATTTATTTATGAAATGTCAACCGAGTCACGTCCTCGTGACTGACTTTGATAGAAGTGATCTTGTAAAAAGTATACTTTCTCTAGATATTTGCTTTTCAACAATAAATGCGTAACAAAATTTTCAATTGAATTGAAAGTAACAAACAATATTCAATGGAGTTGATTTTGAAAATAGTTATTATACCGTAACCAATTGGATTACAGGATTGTCCGTTACATCCTTAATGTACCCAATTAGAGCCGCTGAATTGTCAGCTTTGTATTTTTTTTTGTTGAGAATGAACGAGGAAAGATCATATAATAATTCATATACAGGGTGTCCCGTAATGAATGGATAACCTTGTAACTAGTAGGGGGGGGGGTCAAAATATACAGGGTGAGTCATAATGGATGACCGATATTCTACCAGTGAATAGAGGGAGTTAATT
>JABRWK010000803.1:0-18045 GCA_013372445.1 Hypothenemus hampei | reverse complement strand
GTTATTAATGCATAAAATGCAAGAAGTGTTAAAAAGTTGAATATCTCGGGAAGAATCCAAGATAAATTGGTTTTTAAAAAACAAAAATACTCAGGAAACATGGAACTACACCACTCTGTAGTTTTTATAAGTCTCAGCCACCGGGTATACTCCACAGAAGACGCTAAACTTTGGTCAAAAAACATGACACTATTTATACACCCTGTACAATATGATGACTTTAATTTTTCGGACATCTCCTCCCTACAGGTAATACACCTATAATAGGGCTACAATTGAAAAAAAAACATTCAAATTCGATCAGTTCTTGAGAAGATATTGGTTGTTAAACTTTGATTAATTTTTAAATGATGCGCTAATTTTGGCCGGCAGTTTAGTTTTTGCAAAAAAAAATATTTAATTTGTCAATTCTTGACTCTTTGAGGCTTTTTTTCTCAAAAACGAATCGATAAATTTAAAATCTAATTACACCCCTAAATGCAGTTTTGAAATACCTTTAAAATGAGGTATAACTCAACACCCCTTTCCATTTAAGATTTTGAGGGTTGTGGTCCCCAGGGACAGGGGGATGAAAAGTAGGATGTTACTTTTTATACGAAAAGTTGTCCCCTTCGATATCATGTTTGACGTATTTTGGCGATTTTTTAAAAACCTAACCCGTTTTGAAATAGTAGGGGTGGGGAATTTTCAAATGAATACACTGTATAAATAGCTTAAATACAAATATTTTTATGGGGTGCTTCATATTTTTGGCGAAGGTTGTACATTATATCAGATATGTCTATAAGGTCAGTGTTAAAAAAAAGATTTCATCATGCATGAACGAATTGTTTCTTATTTTATTATTCCTAAAGGCGCGTTCTCACGAGTCGATTTTCATTGAACGATTTTTATTGAACAACTAAAATCGAACAAAAATGACAAATTCCAAGTTTGTCGTTCAACTTTTTTAAAATTTCAATTTTGTTTGAATCGATAACAAGAAATAGTACATCAAATTTAATAAGTATATGCATAATTACATTTTTATAGTGTTTATTATTATTCTTATACTACAAATATTTTTTTCAAAACTATACACTAATTTACGTAAAGCTATTTGGCTAGGGCTAAATGTGGTTCGCCAGGAACCAGCTAATAAAGAACCACCATTTAAATCTTCCTTGTCCAACGAACCGATTGGTGTGTAGTTTTGACTTGCAGTAGTTCTTAGCCAATTGTGTAATGCACATGCTGTTTTAATAATTATATCTACTTTATCAATTCCCACTGCAATTGGTTTTTCGAAAACCCTAAATCTTGAAACCAAAATGCCGAAAGCATTTTCGACTATACGCCGAGCGCGAGATAGGCGATAGTTAAATATTTTCTTCTTTTTCGATAAATTAGTTGTCCTACCATATGGTTTCAAAATATAGGGTTTCAGAGGAAAAGCATCATCTTGGATTTTTCTCTATTCTGTTTGAAGAACCTGTAATCAAAAGTAGGTAATAGTAATAACTGTATTCCCATTTTAGAATATTTCTCTTTGTAAATCTGGCGAAAAAAAACTAGAGAAACACAAGATGGATTTTGTGCTGTTTCTCTAACTGCAAGCAAAGAAACAGAGTTTCTAGAAACAAATGTAATGGGAGTGCCTCAGGTAGATGAAAACGAATTTTCTATGTTCGGAAAACTAGTGGCAACCCAATTGAAAACATTGCCACTATACAATGGTCTTCTGTGTAAAGAAAAAATAGAAGCAATACTTATACAAGAGCGTTTACAGCTTATAAATTACATATACTACATGTGATACATTTTTGAGGTACTTCAAATTTATTTTAATAATTTTTTTAACGCCTTATTAATGGCTTCATAGTTTAATGAAATTTGAAATGCTGTTTTATTAGGCCAAATAATTTAATGAATCTTCTATTGCTAAATATCCCACTGTTATTTGTGTAATTTTATTTCCGATGGAAGAACTTTACGAATATTTTTTTAATTTTAGTCAGAATTTTACAAGTAGTCCTTTGAATTTTTTTTGTATTTGATCGATGATTATCGATTCCACAAAGTTTGACTCATTCCAACTTTGTCGTTCTACTACTGTTTATTCGCATTAATTAATGTTGTGAAAATGTCATTTCAAATTGTCAGAATATTCAAATACCGATTACCTGAATTTTTAACTGAAATAAAATGGTAACTAGTGAAGTTATTAGTACTGGTGTTCATTTAATTTGCGAGCTAATAAATAAAGAATTTAGAAATATTCTAACAGAATGTAAAAAAAAAATTCAAAACGTCGTTTGTGGACAAGGCATTGGATTTTAAAAAGAAGTAAAATGGGCGCCTCAGAAACTCTGTTAAAAGAACTTGCTGCTGAGTACATTCAAGGGTACAAAAATCATTTAAGGATGGCAGAGGAAAAATTCGAAGAACGTAAAGTACATCCAAAAATCCAAAAAAAAGACACAGTTATGCGAAAAGCGCTTTCATCGGCTATAAAATTACAAATAACATTGAGATATTTAGCAACAGGAGATTCATTCAATTGTTTGGCATTTACTTATCGAGTAACAAAAAACAGTATTTCAAATTTCATTAAACCAGTCTGTGAAGCCATTTATGAGGTGTTAGAAGAATTTATTAAGCTAATAATTAAGTACTTCAAAAATGTATCATACACATATATAATTTATAAGTAATTATTTAACAAATTAATGAAAATTAATTTAAAAAATACATAATTTAATGATATTAATAATTATTTCAGAATTTATCCATTCATCAACTTCATCGAATAAATTTGAAGTGCTGGGTGTTGAAAGTTGTGTCTCAACTTGAGACTGAGAATCTTGGGACTTGAGAAGCTGTAAACGCTCTTGTCTAATTATTGCTTGAATTTTTTCTTCACCAATTGCAGTGGGAATTGATAAAGTAGATATAATTGTTAAAACGGCATATGCATTACACAATTGGCTAAGAACTACTGCAAGTCAAAACTACACACCAATAGGTTCGTTGGACAAGGAAGATTTAAATGGTGGTTCTTTATTAGCAGGTTCCTGGCGAACCACATTTAGCCCTAGCCAAATAGCTTTACGTAAATTAGAATATAATATTGGAAGCAATAATTATACAACTGAAGCTGCAAATAAACGGGATAGATATGCCGATTATTTTCTCGGTCCTGGAGCAATTTCTTGGCAAGAAAATATAATATATAGTTAACTTTTATTATATAGGTACTTAGGTTGACTTATGTTTATCATATTTTAATTGTTTATGAATAAAGATGCTACATATGAATCCCGTACTTACTAAATTTGATGAACTGTTCCTTGTTATCGACACGTCTCTTAAAAATACATCTGATTTATTAAACCAGAAAATCTTAGGTTTGTAAATATCATCTGTGCCTGAGCCACTTTTCTTCGATTTCAATATCATCATCAGTTCTTTTTTATGCATTGTTCGGAAAGTTTTAATTTTATTTTTGATATCAGCTGTAGTCAGATTTTCCATTTCCATTTCTCTTATTATACAACGTTACGCATTTTCTCTAGCATCTCTGTCTCTATAGGAATTTAATTTTATATTCCATAAGCAATCGTATTTTTGATACAAGTCCAAAAAACGGAGAATAATACTTTCCGATCACTTTCCAGCCATTTCTCAATATCTTATTTTAAAAGAAACTATAAAAAACTGAGACCAATTTTTCAAAATGCTGACAATTTGAAAAAAAACTGACAAAAACTTTATGACAGTGATAGTTGTCGATTAAAAAAAGTTGAACGATAAACTTGGAATTTGTCATTTTTGTTCGATTTTAGTTGATCAATAAAAATCGTTCAATGAAAATCGACTCGTGAGAACGCGCCTTAAGGAAATTGTTCAATTTTAATCGTCAAACTGACAATATCTTTAACATATCGATGGGTGCAACGAAAACTATCGTAATTCAAAAAATTCGTGTTTTGAGTTATTAACATCCAAGAATCGATTATAGCCGTAAAATTAACTCTGAAAAATTTCATTATTGACGAATAACAACCAATTTTCACATACAATGTTATATAGTAAGTCATAAACCGTTATAATTTCCCACGAAAAGTATCGTAACTTGAGTTACAACAGTTTTCGTTGTCAACAAATATGTCAAAAAAATTAGGGTTCATTGTTATGCCAATTTATCACCTGTCATAGTTAGATTGCAAATTGTGTTTATTATTGCTTTAAAAGTAAATAAGTAAATAATAAGTAATAAGTTTATAAGTAATGCCAAATATTTCAAATAATGAAATTATTGTATCGTTAAGTGAACCTTCAAATACAATTAAAAAGCGCAAAATAACATCTATACAGAATATAGGTAAAAAGCAATACCAGTTTTATTTATTATTAAATTAAAATTAATTATACAGGTAAAAAGCGTTGTAGAAATGATAATAGCTGGATAGACAATAAAGCTAAAAAAGAATTAAATGTTGGTATAAAACATAAAAATAGGTCAGGAAAAATAATTGCCGCCAAAAGTATTAAGCAGTCTTGCGAAATAACTTGCAGACAGAAGTGTCGAGATCGGCTTACTGAAGACAAAAGAATGATTCTTTTTAAAGAATTCTGGTCATTGGGTAACCATACAAGACGGTGGGATTTTATTGCCAGATGTGTCATAGCCATTGGTACAAAACAAGTAATAGCTGAAAATTCGAGAAGAAATTTTTCAAGAAAGTATTGTTTTATAATAGATTTTGTCGAAAAAAAGGTTTGCAAGACAATGTTCTTGAATACATTGGGAATTTCAGAAATGTATGTTGCAACGACTTTAAAGAAACAAAAAAATGTAGTTGTTATTAATGATTAAGGAGGAAAGTACGCTAATAGAGCAAACAGACTTAATTCTGATATACAGAACAGTGTAAAAGAACACGTTAAGCTTTTCTCTACAGTTCCATCACACTATATACGAAAAGACTCCAAACGAACGTATTTAAAGAAAGAACTGAATATACCAAAAATGTATCGTTTGTATTTGGAATGGGCACAAGAAAAACAAATTAAAAATAAAGCAACTTTACGTCAGTATAGGGACACTTTTAATACAGAATTCAATATTAGTTTTCATAAGCCAAAAAAAGATCAATGCGAAATATGCAGTGCATACGAATTAGGTGATAATCAACAAAAATTAAAGATACAAACTACGAAACTCATTTGAAAAATAAAACTGCAGTTCGATCTCTTAAAAATACTGATAAGGAATTGGCAATAAATGACAAAATAATTTCAGTAGCTTGTTTCGACCTCCAAAAAGTCCTTATAACACCAATGTCCGAAGTTAGTGTGTTTTACTATAAAAGTAAATATGCTACGTATAACTTTACGGTTTATGATTTAGGAACCAACCAGGGTTTTTGCTATACGTGGCACGAGAAAATATCTGGAAGAGGTCCACATGAAGTTGCTAGTTGTATTTTAGATATCATGAAGTTTCAAGCAAATAGTGGAATTAAAAAGTTTATTTTTTACTCAGACAACTGTGGTGGCCAGAATAGAAATTGTTTTCTTTTTTTAATATTTGGTTGTGCAGCTGCTTCCTTGAATATAGATATAACCCACCGATTCTTAGAAAAAGGACATACGCAAAATGAAGGTGACAGCATGCATGCAGTTATAGAAAATGCGAAAAAACGGCAGTCTGTTATTTATACACCTGATCAGTGGGTAACTTTAATTAGAATGGCCAAAAAAACAGGAAAACCATTCCAAGTAAAAGAAATGGACCAAGAAAACTTCCTATCTACGAAAATTTTGGTTGACAAGCAAAATTGTAAAATTTATGAAACTGGAAATAAAGTAAGCATCAGTAAAATTCGAGAAATAACTTTTAGTTCAACTAGTCCGAATGAAATCTATTTTAAATATTCCTATGATGGAAAAATTATAACATTAAAATTAAACAAAAATGCTCGGGGTCGACCACACATTCCTAAATGCCAAGATTTACCACAGCTAGATAATGGTTTTTTGGAAATTGAAGAAAAAAAGTTAAATGGGTTACTATTGCTTTGCAAAAATAATAATATTTCTTTCTATGTACCATGGATTTTACAACTAGCTTAGTTCAAAAAATAACTTAAAAAAAAATGTTGAGAATGGAACAAAAAAAGACAATAGTGTTCAAAACAACGACTATTCTTATGAAAATTATTCAAAAGAAGAAGATGATAATAACGTTTACTATTAATAAAATAATTATAATAGTTTTTAATAAAAATGTTATAATAAATTTGTGGAAAATTTATTGTTTTTACTGTCTAAAAGTATATTGAGCATATTTTGGATTTTTACGAAGCATTTAAATATTCATTTACATTTTTCTCAAAACTGCCATTTTTGAGTTACGATAGTTTTCGTTGCACGTTTTCGTTTCGATATGATATACATAAATGTTTAATTACAACATTTTTCTAAATTCAGTATAAATATGTTAAGAAAGAATTAATGAGGTCAAAATTAGACATTTTTTTTCTATAAACATGCATCTAAAAATACACCCTCTCCTCTTAAAATTTCGGCAAACAAAAGCATAGATTTTCCATCCCCTCTAAACTTAGGTTTACATCATTTTTAAAAATGATAGTAATGAATAAAACGCCTAAAAAAACAAAAACAAGGAAATTTTATACGGAACTATCGTCATAATTGAAAGAGTGAAAGGAAAAAATAAGAAATGCCACATTTTACATGTTTTGAGAAACTGTAATTTACATTTTTTTAAACTTGTGCATCCAAATAAAACTTTAGAAGTAGATAACATTTTTTAATTTAATAACATAACATTAAATTCTGCAATGTATATATCGACCCCTGCAACGAAAACTAATAAGTGTGTAGGAATTATAGTATAGTATAAGTTACCATAATTTTCGTTGCAGGGGTCGATATGTATTTTTCCAGGCAGTTTTTGAAAATACATAGAAAAAACAAGGAAATAGGAATGTAACATTCCTTGTTTTTATAATATATAGGGTGTCCCTGAAGATCTTGCCCAACATCACCAACGTAATCTAAGAAACCAAAGAATAAAAGAAGTTCCCATGAGCATAAGTCCGCAACATCTTCGTTTAAGAGGTACTGATTTTCCGTTCATGCATCATGATTTTCAGATGCGTTTTTACCGGAAACCGTTGCTTTTAGCGACATCGATATGGTATACCTTTTCTATGCAATAAAGATGGGAGAAAAGATTTTTCCAGTCGAAAGTAACATACAGTATTAGACAAAAAAGTTAGGGCCAATTCAAATGTAATGGAATCCTGTATGTTTCACCCTCTATCGGTAATCAAAAAACTAAGAAAATATTTGGGTTTTGTGTCATAAGACACCCCTGTAAATCATATTTCATCCGATCATTACATCTTTGTTCAAAGATATTAAAAAAAAAAACAATAAAAAAATTAAAATTCAACACCGTGCATCTTTTAAATAAAGACGTTGCGGACCTATGGTCATAGCAACTTTATTATTCTTTGATTTCATAAATTACGTTGGTGAAGTTTGGCCAAGACCTTCAGGGACACCCTGTATAATAATATTATAAATAAACACAAATTTTATTATTAATTCTGGAAATGGTTAAACGAACAATTTTTAGATTCTATCAGAAACTGCATAATCAGTACTTAGCATTATACTTTTTCAAACGGACAGATAGTGAACGTTTAACATTGCTTTTATACAGTGGCGAACGAGTAGATAACACACCTTATAGATAATATTTCAAAACCTAAGTTGAGTCTTGTTATGTCTAACATCATAATATAGCAAATAATATTTATTAGTTTTCATATAAAATAAGGTATATATCTCATTTAATTTTAAAATAATACGTATATAATAAGTATATTATTTGTTCAGTCTTAAGAAATGTCATATTCACAACGATAAGTAGTCAAAATATAAATAATTTGACCTTTACTGAGTTTTTGTTGTTATTTTAATAAACGTAACATTAATTAAATTCCGAAAAACAAATAAAAAAATATTGTATTGTAATTTGAAATACAGAATTGATGTCAGATCATTAACATAACATAAATTAAAAATAAAGAAAATAATATTATTAATATCAATAAGATTAATAAAGAAACACACCGAAATAGAATTAAATACTATTTGGAAAAGTATCTACGCAAACAACTGGTTTAAAGTGATGTACAGGATATCCCAATTTCTTTATATTTACAGGAAGTCTCACATATTATTAAAGATGGAAATATGAGGTTTTCGTGACACTGTGCTACTTTTCCATAAAAAAAAGATACCGTAAACAAATTTTACATAATAGATACTCTTCGTTTTTGAGATATAAGGCAATTTTATAATTTGTCATTTTTTTTCTAAATCGCCTTGTATCTCAAAAACGAAGAATACTCAGTAAAAGTTGTTTGCGGCATCTTTTATTTTACGGAAAAGTAGCACAGTGTCGCGAAAATCTTATGTTTTGATCTTTAAGAATAAGCGAGAATTCCTGAAAATACAACAAAATTGGAACACCCTATACAGGGAAATTTGCCTATCATATTAAATAACATGTAAAACTAGATTTTTTATTAATTACTACTTTTAATTCTTTAAAAATTATTTAATTTTTTTGTATATAATATTAGGGTTAAAAAATCTTTTTGATTATTGATGGCCGGGTATTTAAAGAAATGCCAATATAATAAAGATAAAAAGCTAAGTTTCCCTATAATTATAAGTTGTTAATTGAAAAAATGGGGACACAGGAAGCATCAGTAATACTAGTGACCACCAAATCATCAGATACCGTTCTTCTGCTTTATGCGGTAAAGGAGAATACCCACCGACCTCGTAAAATGTAAAAGTCTCTACACTTATTTGTGTTTGTATACCATATGCATTGCTATTCAGTAACTCTTAAAGGTAAACGTATACTACTAAGAACACTCTTTGTCGTATACCGGTTCTCTATAGTGATGTTAGTTTTGATCATTTCGGTACTCATTACTTTGGATTTAATCGGTGCCAAACCGGCAGTGAAATACTATTCTAGCAAATATGAGCATATCGATGTTGGAGCTATACTCAATAATCGAAGAATGGTTAATTATTATACCGCATGTTTATTATCACAAGGACCTTGCCCACCGGAAGGAGTTGAATTAAAAAGTAAGTGATATTGTGTGATACAAAAATACATATAATAAAAAATAATTAAATTACATATTTACTTACGTTGTACAAGCTGCTCCTTAAACAATATCAATACATTTGTGGTAATATATTTCCTACGAATAATTTCCATTGTTTATCAATTTGTAATAACCACTATGTGAAACGACTGGTTCTGTCTCATTTATCTCTAAAACAATTAACAATTGGAGTAGAAGTTTTAAACTTATGGTGATTTCAAAGGTTCTACATGGAGACCAAACAAGAAAAGATTACGAGCAACTTTCATTTTTCCTTCTGTGAAAAAGATCATAAAAATTTGTTTAAAAAATATCTATATACTTATACAGGGTGTCCTATAAATAATAAGTCATAATGTAAGCGCGTAATACTGGGACTAGAATAAATTGATTTAACTCAACACATCTTAATGCCAAAGTTGATAATAACTGAAATACAACGTGTCAAATTTGATAAAATAAATCATATTTTCTTTAATATTTTTCAAACACTTCAAGTTAATTTCACGAAATTTCGTATCCCGTTGTTTATTTGGGATGAAAAATTCAAATTTATCGATCACTTAGTTGGATCTTCTAAAAGGCGCCACAATCGATGATTAGCATATTTGCAAATCGCTACTCTTTTTTTGTGTCATGATTTATGTTACTTTGGATTCAAAAAATCTTTTTCCTACCTTTTCTATTTAAAATGGTACGCGTTTTTGATATCGCTAGAAGCGGACAAAAAAACATCTAAAACTCATGTTGCATATAAATTTTTAGAGTGAATCTGAATCTAGTGTTATATAAAAAAAATTGTTTTTTTCAATTTTTGCTGAAAGTTTTAGGCTACTTTGTTTAAAAATTAATAATTCTTATTCTTTGAAGTTTTATTTCCTTGTTTTTGGAGATATAGAGTAAGATAGATAAATAAATTATTTTAACGGCCTGGGTCTTCATCACTGTTAAAAGCGTTTTTTTAAAAAGGGTTGCGTTTAAAAATACTTACAAGATATAGCTTTTTCTGTAAAAAATATGGAAAAAACGATTTTGCAAATCAAAACATACATACAGGGTGAAATAAAAAAAACGCAAAGGTTTAACCATGCGCTGAACACAGCTCACAGCACCATCTAGAAACAATGTAAAATCTGCAATCATATTCAGTTTGAGCATAATAAAAAACCCTGTATTTTAGTTTAATTAAATTATTTCACGTCTTTCGAGAGAAAATAATAAGAATGTGAAATAAAATGTTATTTTTGATGCCCTGTATCTTAGTTATTATCAATTTTGGCACCAACGTATGTTGGATCAAATTAACTTATTTTAGTTCCAATATTACGTTGCTACAGTATGGTCTTTTATTAACGGGATACACTGTATGTATTATTACTCGATACACGTTTTCTTGTTTATTGACGAGAAGCTAACATAAGCGTAATTCTTAGGTCGAGACATTATAATCACTAATATTGTAAAACAATGTTTCGACTTTATGTTTTATGTATTCCTTATAAATATCTTATGCTTATGTTCATTGTGAACAAGCACTAATTTTGAATTGCAAACTAAATTAAAATTTGATATTTAACATTCTATACGGGGTGTTTCATCACTTATTTGGTAAATTTTAATTATTGGGTTGTTCGGAAAATTCGTGGCGATTTTTAGTAGGTGGCGGAAGGACAGGCCTAATTGTGATAACGGAGTTTTGATATAAAACGATTGAAAACAAATAATATGCGTACATATAATAAAAGACAGTACTTCAGGCATATTTGGAAAAAAATTTGGTTAAAATACAGTAATTTTTGTTTTATACGCCTTTGAATATGGAAAAGAACAAAGTCCATTTTAGACGTCTATTACTTTTTTACTAGAAAAGCAAAAATTCCCTACAAGCGATAAACAAGATATGCGCTATTATATCAAAGGTGCTGTAGCTGAAAGAACTGTGTGGAAGTGGTTTGCTAGGTTTAAAGGACTATCTACCGCACCCTTCGAAAATCACATTTTTATTCGTTTTCGCTTGAAAATGAACGAATTTCCATAAAATAAGCATCAAGTAATTAAGATTGTAAAACAGAATAGTACCTATATGATTTAATAAATGTATATTAAAATTTAAATCTTTGACGTTTCAATTGTCATGAAAAATCGGTACAAACTTTCCAAAGAACCCAATACATATGTACTTTATAAAAATTTATTATTGTTAATAAATTTTGAAAAAGCCTATCGAAAAATGACAAAAAATTGGCATTTTTCGATAGGTTTTTTTTGTGCTACTTATAGTGCTTTTCACAAAAACTGTTCAAAACCGTCTCCATTCCTAGCAATCTTGGAATCGTCAAATCCCATTTTATTGCAATATTTCAAATATTGCTTCTAGGTATATGCTGTTCTCAAGTTATTTACTTTTAACTGTTTAAATTTTTAATTAAAAAAATAAAGATCAAAGACCTATACCTATACTATTACTTGTACAGTCGGAAAGAGGAAACAATGAACATACGTCATCAAACAAAGTCTACGAATCACATCAGAACTTGTGGGCAAAACAAAGCAACGTTACGTCAATAGATGACAGGCGGTGAATAAAGCAAGATGAGTTCTGTATTAAAACGTTTTTCCATTAATTTGCTGTTTTATTCGGTAGATACTTAAAAAAAGTATTTTTATTAAATTTTATTTTTTTTATCAATACACTTTCGTAAGCTGGAAAACTATGATGGCAAACATTTTATTTTGGTCCATACTAGATCTTCAAAGCTCAAGTTTACATTTTGATCAAATTCGGAGTCGTTGGAGTACCATTGAGAAATTAGCAATGTCATGTTTATAAAATGATTAGCAATCAGTTACTTCCTAATCTCGATGAACCATCTTTAATAATTCTGCTCCTAGGTGAAAGTAGTGCAGGATTTTTATTTTCTCATTTTCTAATGGCACAAACACTAGTTCTTGAATTTTAAGAGCTATAGCTACCCTCTATAAATAATATCATATTGCATAAATTATATATTTTTTATGGTGACCTCTTGAACTGATGTAAAAGATTCTGCTGGACTACCATTATGGTTTCCCATTTCAAAATACCCACACAAATTAGTGGGCCTGTGCCGTCGGAATTTCACCTCGCATTTTGCCGAAAAAAATGTTGAATATAAAATTTGTTATTCAACATTTATATGCAACAATGGGTGGAATGGATAAAACGTAGTACATGCTAATGCTTCAAGTATTTACCACAATTTGGAGCTTCTACTACACTAACGAAGCATTCACTACTCTAACAAGGGAACGGCGCGAGGTGTACCCCACCGATTTTAATGAAATTTGGTACAGACGTAGTTTAGACCAATCTAAGAACAGGGGCCAAATTGTAGCGGCGGTTATTAAGGTTAAGGGGGGGAAACCCACCCCCAAAGTTTCACCCATTTTTCGTTTTTTGGCGATAACTTTTGATCCTGGTGACTTAGAACAACGGGGAAAAAGCAAAATGTTCGCCTTTCAATTCTCCGTCGACCTGTCTAGGTCTGGAAAAAATATCTAGAAAAAATTATATAGTATACAGGTATAAATTTTGGGGGTGGGTTTCCCCTCCTTAACCTTGATGACCACCGCTACAATTTGGCCCCTGTTCTTAGATTGGTCTAAACTACCTCTGTACCAAATTTCATTAAAATCGGTGGGATACACCTTGCGCCGTTCCCTTGTAAGTAAGATCTGCTAATATGTATGTGTTACACAGAAGAAGGTACTACGCTTTAGAATTATTTATTAGGACAAAGTAGATACTTTTCGATGAAACATTAGCATCTGCTACTTTTTGTCCGTTCCACCCAATGTTTCACTCTCAACATTCTTTTTTTTGCAATAATTTTGTTGACATACTATTGGGATACTCTCATTAATCTTTTCACTATTTTATATTAACACAATACAAATCCACGATATATTCCTATATTGCAATACTTACAATGCTAAAATGCAAATTCATAATCACGAGTTCTTATAAGAACTGAATAAATACGAGGAATTTAAAAATTTTTCAAAAGAATTTACAAAACACGTAATGTAATTTATAATATTTAACATTAACATATGTATAAAATAGAACACGATTATTATTTACGATCTTCTAAAAAAGTCATGGCAACGGAGTTGGAAGATGTATTTCGTTTATGATTACTTTCTAACAAACTTCTTTTTCTCTTTTTCGTGTTACACTTTTCTAACTCTAGACAACCACAACGAGCAATAATAGTCTTTGATAGTACTGTAAAGCAATAAAGCACGATCATTCTTTCTCCATTTCAACTGTATATTAATATGGTCTGCACAAAACAATTTCGGATGTACGTCATATCCGTTAAGTGATATCAGTTATTGGCAAAATTGCGATATTGTAACAATTGTAACCGAAATTACTGAAGGAATTTATTATTTTATTTTTCATATAATTAAAATAAATTTGGATAAATAAAATAAAATACGAATTTGTTCGTTATACATATATTCACACCGTCTTTGTTCTTGAAAGAACAGTTTTTTAAATAATATTTGAATCACTGTTTTCAGAAATAACTTAAGTCACAAATAACAAGTTTCGAGATAATAAAAAAAGTTATTAGTTTCCTTGACTACTGTCTGGCTAACTCTGAAATATACTACAAAATCATAACAGCATAAAATACATGACGAGACAATGACTGTTGGTTGTGTCAGAAAAAGTTAGGAGGTCAAATTCTTACACGGACTTGAGTTGTTTTTAGTAAAGAAAATTAATTTTTTATTGTTGTTTCTGTTTCAGAATTGTATTGTAGAAACAGAAACAACAATAAAAAGTGAATAATAAACAATATTGAACTAAAGGATTAACTTTATTAAATAAAATTTTGGAAAATTACTTTGTGATATTTCTTCTCAACTGTGGGTTTGTATAAATATCTATCCAAAATATTCGGGCTTCTTCATTTTGGTCCACAAATTTATGAGACTTAAATAATAACTAAATAACAATTAAAAAAAATTACTTAGTAATAATTAAAATAACATTAGTAAGTTAGATATGTAATAAAATAGTGATGAACATTAGTACTTGTTCACAATGGACATAATCATAAAATTTACGTAAAGAATACATTAAACATAAAATTGAAACATAGATTTACAGTGTTTGCAATGTCTCGACATAAGAATTATATTTATGTCAGTTTTTCGTCAATACATAAGAAAACGTAACAAAAAGATTAATATACGCGTATAGGTATACCTATACAAGGTGTTCCTAAAGTCGAAGTTAATCGCTCAGGAGATAAATGGGGAACTAAAATCAAGAAAAAAAGTTCATATAAACATAGGTATATAAAAGTTTCCTAGGGAAGCTACGGTCCTTCAAAGATGACTCCAAAGAAATGCTTTTTATTTAATCCTTTCAAGATACAGCGATGCGACTTTGTATACGATTAATTACTGTTATTATTTACTAATAATTAGTCAGGGTTACAAATTTACAATATAAATCAAAACTAATTTCAATTGTAGGTATGCGGAACTACAAGGAGGGGGGGGGTTATGTTTATTTCACGTACTTCTGTCCACTCCACTCCAGTTCCACACGTCTATGGTTGCAATTTGCTTTGACTGATACTGTAAAATAATAACCCTTATTAATAATAGATCATATACAAAGTCGCATCGCTGTATCTCAAAGGGTTCCTGAGATATTAAATAAAAAGCATTTCTTACGAGTCACCTTCGAAGGACCGTAGCTTCCTTAGGAAACTTTGGCAGCCCTATGTTTATATGAACTTTTTTTCTTGCTTTTGGACTTTAGGAACATTCTGTATACAATAATTGGAGGGTTAAATCGTCCTCAAAAGGCATCGTTAATTTATATTTCATTCACGTACAATAATTAGCATTGATTACGTTTATAGTTTGACAAATTTAAATTATTATGTCTTATGTACTATCGACCATAAAAGTGGAGTCCCACACTAAGGGTGAAATTCGCTTGTCGCGTATTCCGAGCCATCGTTTTCTCATAAGTGCCGACACTCCTTTGATTTACCTCAAAATGGCACCGTTTTTTACTACTAGTCTTAAATGTCGGCATTACCGACCAGTACAAACCCTTGTGTTGCGGTGGTCGGTAAATAGATCAATAGAATTTGATTTTTTTAAGTGTCGGTATTTTCATTTATGTTGAATGTCGGTAAATAACTCAAAGTAATTGATTTTCAACAAGTCTCATACGAGGATTATTATTAGTGGCACCCAAGAAAATTGAATGTTTTGGTAATACGGGGGAATATTATGAAGTCCGATCGAGAGAAAATAACCTTAGAATTTATATAAATAAACGACAAAATTAAATATAAACAAAATAGTAAATGTATTATAAAAATGATGAACAAAAAAACATAATTAAACATAATAACATATAAAAATTTGTTGCTATATTGTTAAAAATTTTTTTGTTAAATTTTAAAATTAAAACTTTAAAATTTAAATGTTAACACCTCTACCACTCATTCAATTTTAAAATTAATGGAAAGAACAAGGAAAACCGTTCGGCTAGAACAAAAACATAAGCGGAAAAATATTTTCTTTGTTGGTTTTTCTGGCCCCGCGGCCAGAAAAGGTTAACAAAGATAAAAACATTGGCGGCTTTTGGCAAACGCGAAAAGTCGCAACTGATGAAAGCGCAGCTGCATAAAGTAAAAACCTATAGCATACGATTTGTTTTCTAAACTGGGACTCCACTTTTGTGGCCGATAGTACATGCATACATTTTATGCCTTTGTCCATTATGAACAAGCACTTACATAAAATTAGAAATCTAAATAAATTAACTCTAAACGGTTTAGTTTTTTTTTCGAGGAATCCATCGTTTTAACAGAAGTATTTACCAAATTTGTCTTAGTGTCATCTAAAGTATGAAGAGATAATTTAACACAACATATAGTAGCTTTAGATCATTTTTACGTTTAATGGATAGGTCTATCTCTCGTAACCGTTATGTAGTGTATAACTCAAATACATATAACAAAAAGTGATTATTTCTGAAGTCAATGATTCAAATATTGAACATTCTAAAGTGTCACGTTAACAATATTTCAATAAGTTGGAAAATATAAAAGTAAAAAATGAAAGTAAAATCTATTTTTATAATTTTAAATAAACAAATTATTATTAGGTTAGTAATAAAACATAATGAACTAGTTTTTATTACGTTTATTAGAAAACGAAAATGTAATATTTTTTACCCTAATTAATGTTTCTTAAGTAATTTGTAAATTATCTTTTCATTGATGACATACATTGGAAATTGTTTTGTACAGATCATATATGTAAAGTTGGGACAAAACAAATTCTAATGCACGTTGTTATTTTTAGTGAAGTTGGGAAAAATAGTTTTCATTTTTGGACCTTGCTTGGCTCAAACGTTGTGCCGGCAATATCGAAGCGGTACCATCGGTTTAATTATCGAGATTGAGAAAAATTTTCTTTCACGGTAACTATTAAGTGGTAAATTTTTCACGTAATTTTGTTCAATTGTTTGTTTTACCTCGACCATATAGGTATGACTTGTTAGTATAAAAGAGATAGCACTTCACGGTTCAATAATGACAGTAGTGACGCACAGCGTTGCCTTTCATTAGATGTTTTGTTTTTTAGGACTGAAATTTCAGTCGAGTTCAAGTGATTAAGGTTTACATTGAACTGCTTTATTTATACAATGTTTATCAAAATTTTGTCCATGTGGGAAGTGAAAGAAAATAATATATTTTTAATACTTTTAATAACTAATATCTATTCTACAATATAAGTTCTATTCTTAATATGACTCGTTGGTAAAATTTCTAATTGAATGTGGAATTTCGCGATTGACCTGGGAACTTTTATGTTATTCAGGATGGAACCATTTGTTCCCTATCTGATTGTAATTTTTATATTGATTTTATTCCGCATGAATTTTTAAAAATTCCGAGTTTTCGGCAGGAGCTTCAAAAATTACTCGATTCATCCTTATTGCTTCTCAAGTTTTACTCACAATTTTCCTATTTTTCTTTCGAATTTTTCCTTTTTCTGTAAGTTACCAGAAGATGCGTAAATAAGGCAGTGTTTTCATTAGATCTAATATTTTCTCAAACAAGTGATCTGTATCTTCTTTGGTGTGTCCTATTATATTTTTTCATATATCAGACGTTATTGTTTGTAAGGCTTTACGTCATGTATTTAAACGATCCTATTCACTGTTATCAATTCGGCCGGTATGTTTGTTATAATATTCCATTATGCCGTATATGTATATGTCGTAGCCACATTATAAAATCCGTCGTTTTACAAAACGACTAGCCGTTTATAAAGCGGAGCCACATTCTAAAATAATCATTCAGTTTCAATTATTTCACATTTTGGCGTGTGTTTGCAGCCGTTTTGTAATCCGGCCAGTCAATATTCAGCCACATTATTATAAGATAATACTTGTGTCATACCTTTACGAAGCAAAATGAAAAAAAAACAGAAGGAAATTGGTTATGGTGGGAGTTGAAGCTGAGGTAAGCTTGTAAAACCACGGATGTTATAATGTGGCTACGATATATACATATTCACTGAAGAGGAAAAAAAACCGGACACTTGGATTCCTAGGTTTGTTCAAATAGAATTCTTTCTTACACTACCGGTTCGATTTCAAAAATTTCTTTAATATGTAGTTTCTGCGTTTATCCTAACGCGGTCTAGTTTTTTAGAAAAAAATTAAAGAAAATCAAGCATATCTATCTGTCAAATTCTATTTTAAACTATGACACTTAATTTTTATTAATATGCTTGA
>JABRWK010000799.1:0-10225 GCA_013372445.1 Hypothenemus hampei | reverse complement strand
TTAAAACCTATTTGATTTTGCATTAAATTAATTAATTAATGACCGGACAGTTATAAATTGTTAAACTCACCTAATAGTGCATAACCCATGGTTACGGCTTTACCCAATGTTGTTTTCGGAGCAATACTTCCATATCCTGAAAAGAAAAATTAAATTTTTACAATACTAGAAACGAAAAGTGTTTGTCATAAACTGTGCTAGTAAATTATTCTATTTAGCAATGAGCTTTCACGCCTGTTTATTTATAACTGGGCCAAATTAGTCATTTGCAATCAATAGTATGGTGTGAATTGCTGTCGCAGGCAATTAAACGGGATTTAATTGATTGTCTAGCTGTCTTATGGACAATGACAAGTTTTCACAGAGCACAATGAAGAAAGTTAATAATTTATTGACATCACTCGCAGATAATTACGAGGATTGCTCAATAAAAATACATTCAAGCGCTGTAAATAGTGTGTGTTCAGCGATTTTAAAAGGGTAACCATTAAAAAGCCAGGGTATGCGATAATCTCTAGTTTCTCTGAACATGATAATTAGATGGGGACAACGCTGCTCGAAAACGTGCTTCTCGAAAAGAATCCTCGTATGTAAATTTGTAATTGTTTTTATGTGGATTTAAAAATTGTTTGGTCAGGTTGCTATTTCCAACGAGGTACCTTCATATCTATAAGATAATTTTTCTGGATTATCCATACATGTTGTAAAAAACGCACATGGTATAAATTATGAAGCAAGTTCCTAAAACCAGTAACCCGGCAAACTAAATTCAAATTTTGATAAATTATGTTCCACAGTGCTTTTCGACGTGCCAGGGGATAAGTTAGGCGTTCAATTAGTCTGGTTAAGGGCGTTTTATTAGGTGTCGTGCAAAAGGGTACACGGAGTCATAAATTCACTTTGGCGACCACCACTCCGGGTAAAAAGCTTTCGCCATTTTTTCCAAAAAGATTTTTTCTTTTGAAAAATGCACTTTTTTAATTAATTTAACCCCTTCTGTATCTGGAGGCGGGGGAACAGAAATATTATTAAATAAAGTTTTCGTTTGATTTATTCCTGTTGAGATAATATATTCTGCAGATAAACTCGAATTTGCACATAATAATAATTAATTACTCTTAATCGAATTTGGCCAGTCAAAGTAAATTATTGTTTTAATGGCTACCATATATTACACTTATGAAATTTAATGGAAATAATGTCGGATTTACGAAACGAGAACCAATTCGTTGGCTCTTATATAATTTTTTTTCTTGTGTACTGCGTGTGTGTCTTGTGTTTTGTCTCTGTGCTGATGGTAAAACGACGTTTGAATAAATCTGAATAATCCAATAACAATTTTAACAAGAATTCGTTGTAAATCCCTAGAAAATCGGGGCAATAATACCCATACCGAGCAAACTGAAAAATCTAATACGTATGTAAATGTCTTCGTCGCATTTTCCCTAAAAACGACACGCATACCCAATTTGAGGGGGAAAAACAATTACTCTTGAATTTCAGAAGGCAAGATCGACAGTTATCCTGAAACGAGAATCCGCAAAGGCCCAAGTAAACATCGGAAAACAGTGTTGACAATTCGTTTCGATTTTATTGAACCTGTTTAAGCAAATTGTATAAAAATAACAGACTGTCGATTAGGTCAATTTCCAATTTACACAGAATAACTATTTGAATAATTAGTTATTTAACTATAAATGCATTTACATAACTTGATTTTATGCAGATTAAGCAAACAGGCAACGCCGTGAACAATTTGACGGAATCGCTCAAAGAAGAAAATTGGAGTTTTCCAAGTCGAGGTTGATGGATACGCGCTCGAAGGTTCTCGTTATATTATTATCCATTGATCCGGCTTGTTTGCTTGGTAGCTCGAACATCTAAAGCCGGATTTACAGATTTTACTGTCAAATACGAAATGACAGACCTTCAGTTGGTTTAGTGCGAAGTGAATATTCGAGATCTGAAACTAATTGTTTATAATTAAAAATTACAAGAAAAAGAAATTGTAGTTTTGAGTCTGTAGTAATCAATAGTGGCAACTAATTGTTTAGACATCTACATTAATATCTAGGAATATCATTTTTTCCTCTTATGACAGCTTGTAAGCATTCATTTTATGGTGCTCCTACACGATTGGTATATTCAACCAATATTTGGTATTTTTTTATTCGCGTCGCGCCTGAAAAGTTAACTTCGTTGTATTAGATTGAGTCTCAGACAATGCTCTAAGGAAAATGTTAGAATGGATAGTGGAACGTCAGCATCTCACAAACAATTGATGCAAGATTGAATCCAGAAAAATACATTCTCAAGATAAAGTGGGCTTTAAAAAATGAGTAGTATCTTTCTTTGTAAAATTTAACCCACATTTGTGAATCGATTTTCTACAACACGACTTTACGAATGCAAACCTTCTTTACAAAATTGCAACATTTTTGATGTAACTTTTCCACCTAGTTTCGACTTAATGTTCCTATAAAAATGAACCAAACTATAAAAACATTTTTTGAGTACCTACTGCTATCGACGATATGAACGGCAAATTTAAAGGTGCGCAAGTACCTACGAATAAATTGAAACCAATAAATCGCTAATATTAGGTGATAAACGTTATAATATACTGGGGGATGACCGTAGATCGACCAAATAAGATAAAATTCGTTCGTGCAACGCTATTTTATGTATTGTCGTTAGTTCGGTATTTTGCGACAGCTCCACAATTTATTTCAATGATTTATATTGCATATTGTTTCTATTATAATAACGACGATAACTATTGTGAGATTGAAATATATCGCTTTCACAAATCCATAAGGATTAGTATTTATACGTTTTTTTTCCTCCATTGCTGCAAATCTTGTTTTAGGCTATTTTAAATTATATTAAAAGTAAAAAAATTAAAACAGAGGCGCTCACTTTTTGATCCTTTTATATGGTAAATTACTTAACTTTATCGTATTTTACCGCAGGCTTGTGCAAAATATTCTCGCAGTTCGACATGAAAGCGTGCCGGTGTACGTTTCAGTAATATCGTCTGTAGGGTAGGCCGGTCTATTTTTCAAGGCTCAAAACATTTTAAAATGAAATTTCAACAAAAATAGAACGAACTAAAAACATTTGCAGGCTCAACTTTTTAAAAGCATAAAATATAGAAGCAATATTGGTTTGCTGGTTCGACTAATTTGCCATTTAGGGAAAACTAAATGTATTTATATAGGTACACATATATATTATATGTATATGTATATGATATATAGTATACATATATCTATGTACAGTGAGGATGTAAAGGTTGAAATAAATTCATTTAGAATGCAGGGATTTGTTAAAAAAAATGCTCGGATCCGTCAATTTTTAATTTTGCCTGTGGTTTTTTTTTTTGATAAATCTAGGTACACATTTTAGGTGGACCAAAAACTAGTTACGACAGCCAATTTTATTTTTTCAAATAGAAACACGTATTTTTTATTTCATTTTTGAATTCTGCCTCAAATTCTAAGTATGTTTTGTGCATCATGTTCTATAACTAAATTTACCTATTTACGAAAAAAATTCGTTTGAATTTAAACATCAGAACAGCGTATATTCATAATAAAAATGCCAATGAAATAAAAATTATTTAAACAAATGTTGAAAATGACCTCCAACAATCTCCCGGCAGTATTCGAGATGATATTGAAATTCTTGCAACACATTTTTAACCGTAGAAGATTCAACAATCTAATTTCGTTTCTATACCTATTCTTTAATTCTTTAATATTTTTTTGTCGGCTAACATAGATTTTAGATTTGAGGCCTCCCCATAAAAAAAATGTCTCTAAGAGTTAAATTCTGGCATGTGGCCGGCCATTTAATTGCACAAGCGAGCATTAGGTCAAATTTCTTTGCAAGATTACTAATCTAGAAGGCGTTAAGCAAATCTTATATAACTTAACCTAACTGCCCAAATGTCTATAAGCGTATAATTAACTATTAAAATTTAGGATTTTTACATCAGGTGCTTAAAAATATCCAATAATAATAATAATAAAATAATTTTGATAAATTTCTCTCATATTATGAACTGGAGCGCCGTCTTATTGAAAGACTAATTGCTGCCTCTTTGCTAAATTAACTTATGAAATTTGACCCATTGTCCGCTTGTCCAATTAGAAATAAAATAGCCCAGTATTTTTTAAAATTTTTATTTTAGAAAAAAAAATTACTGAGGTTTACTGTGTAGGTGTAATTAGACTAACTTCAATCTAGCTCAATAATTTAGAGGTTTTTCCCTTAAAAAAAATGTTTTTTTTAATGGTCTTTATATCGCGATCTTCAATTATTTTTCTAATGTTATCGTCGTAACCAGTTCAAGAAAATAAAATTCTTTGTCATTTACACCTAGCTTCTATCTCTATTAATAACAAAGTTACCAATGGTGTTCACATAATTTGGTCTAACCTGAATACAAATATATATTTATAAACATATATTTGTATTTTATTTATATAATTACTAATTGGGGATTTGTATAATTAACAAACCAAATAGAGATTTATTAAAATCAACAGCCGATTCGAAAAGATATAATGCTATTTGTTAAATCCTTATACAAACATGGCATGAAATTAAACATGGGTCAGGTAACGTTACGGATCCCATCCGAAAATATCATCTTGATAATTAATGAGACCGAAAATTTGCCCTTTTATAGCTCAAATATAGGCGGTTTCATGTTTTATTTATTATTACCTGGCTCAGATAAGGGGAAGAGGAACGTAAATAACGGCGACTAAGGTTTGTCTATCACTTATGCAGAATGTTTGCCCGGGATATGTTTGCGGAAGGTATATTTCACTTCTTTGCATGTTTGGTTTTGTCCATAAGTCTAACGGAACTGGGTCACTCTGGCTATTATTTTATGTGAAGCGGACAATAATTATTAATTTTTTAACGCATTGGAGCACTCAACTCAAAATTCTCATTCTTCATAAAGTTAAACAACTCTACTCCCTCATCGTTTTATATAATGTTTTATTTCCAAAAAACACTTTGAGATAATTAATTTTTCCTCTAAAAACGCTACGTTTATTAATGAAATAAAGGCAATTGGGTCGTTTCACGGATACATGTACGCTTAAGAAAACGGCATCAGCTTCTAGAGTAAAACAGAATTTATTCCGTACACACCAATGAGAAATGTGACTGTCAGACCGTTTCAAAGCGATTTTTTGACCCTTGACCGGGCCACAGAGATTTCCCCATTAAATGTTACGTTTTTGCTAGACATTTCTTAGGTCCGGACCCATATATTATTTCCCTTTTATTTAATAGCATCCTATCTCTCGTTTTAGGATAGAAGTAAAGCCTGTTTAGATTTAATTTTTTCATCGCAATTTAATATTTTTTTTTTTTTGAAATTTGCCGTTTAACATCGTAATTCATTTGCTGAATGAATCCTGTATAAAGTCAACAATCGCGTCCAAAGAATGGCACAAATCATGAGGCTATGAAAAAATTGATTTCCATTTTAAATCTCCACCAATCGCCACCTAGTAACAGTTTAACTGGCAGAGAATGTATATTTTGCCTCGTAGTGATATTTCATTCGGAAATGCATACGGAGGAATTTATTATCTTCTTTTCGTGCGTATCAATTTTATATTTGTTTACTTTTTTGCCTTTAGGAATTTTCGTATATTTTCTCGCGTTCCATTCACATGTGTTCCCGTCTCTTTTGAATCTATTTTGAAGAAGAACGACAAAAGTAATCTCGGATTTATTTCCAAAGAGAAAATGTCTGGCTAAGAAGTTAATGCTTTCAAAGGGATATTCAGATGGGATATCGCATTAGGGAAATAAGGAAAATACTTTTCCGTCTTTAAGAAAGTTGAGATAGTGCCGTTGCTATCGTCGAAAATGAAAATCAATTTTGTGTATTATCGCATCTAATCTTTGGCCACGAAGAAATTGAAAGGCAGCGGGGATTTTGCTTTAATCCTCCGTAACGTTATACGAAATGAAGTTTGAAGAAACACTTGCGGTGTAAAGCATCTGAACATTATTGGAATTAAAATAACAATTGATTGTTCATTCGAGATTTTTATTATGCGGCAAAATTCAAATTTCCATTTTGGCAACTGTTTCTTTGAGTTTAACCGTGACCTCTTCCCCGGAACCGTTCTAGGGGGCACTCAAGAAAAACCGTTTTTAACACTTTGCCGCTGTTCGAGGAGAGTTTTACGTTCGCGGCAAAAAATTGAAGCGGCACAACGAATACAAAGAACGGCTCCGCACCCTAGAGAGAAGTGTTTTTGTTTTTTATCGTCCCGAATTTGAATGGATACTTGTATGGAACGAAATTTAGCACTTTAACTGAAGAGTTTTCTTCCGCCCCGACAGTTTTGATGCAAATTTCATTAAAATTTAAGCGGATTAAAATGTAAGAATTTTATCGCTTACCGATCGTCGTGAGAACAGTGAGGGAATATAAGAAGGCCTTAGCAAATGTCCATTCAAAATTATCAGAGTTTTTCATTTGATCTTTTGAATAGCGTAGAGGTTGCTGATGAGCCATTTCCTCTTCCATGGATTTGAGTAGTTCGTTTTGAAACCTTAAAAAAATCATGTGAAATCCTTTGAGACCTGTAATGGAAATCTTATAAATACCTTGTGATTTCTTGGGCAGCTAATATGGTCCAATTTTCTTTATATAAAATATTGAGCCCTTCAGTGATTATCCATAAATTCTCTACAGTCTTGGTTCGGGCTTTGTCATTTTTCGATTTAAGTTCATTGGTCTGATTCAGGTGCTTCTTGTTGTTATTAGTTGTCAATGAAGTAGTTGCAAGAATCTGATGTTGATAACTATGACCACCTGAGAGTAAGCCGTTGGTATCTAATAATCATTAAGAGGAAAATGCAATTGAAATACCTTCAATGGATAAAAAAATGACAGATCCTATTAAGGTATAACCAAATAACAGAATACAAATGCCCAAATTCGTCGCGACTCCGGCCAGAACAGCTCTGCTTTTTTTCTTCGTTTTTTTACCTAAACAATTACAGGAAGTCTCCGGGGACTTTTGTGCAACTTTAGAAGATTTGTCTCTTTTCAAGGAATTCGTGTTGCTGACGCTCGATTTTGTCACCGCTGGATACGGTTCATAGCAAAAATGACCTGCGGGGAAACGAATCGGTACGAATATTTGTCAAGATAATTAATGAATCGAATATTACCCGAGTCCTTTTCCATTTTCTTGCCCTTTGTGCTCCCGATTTAAAGTCATTCGATTCCCATCTCAATAATAATTTCTTTTATCATGACGCTCCATTTTTCTTATTAAGTTATATCTGCATAAATTTTGTTGTGGAAGTCTCATATCTGACTTTTTGACTAGGGAGGGTGACGGTCGTCGTCTTCTTTACTTTCCCCCTTTTTTTCACAGCTTTATGATCTGAAATTCGAGAAAAAAATATTTTAGTAACTGAAAAACAAGAAAAAAAATATTTGAACTTAAAAAAAGATAACATAAAATATTAATTTTCATGGGGCCAACTTTCTGCCAGTAAAAAAATATTGTTAAACTTTTGTTTTCAAATGTGTTTCGTAAGGTCGAGAGATTCCTAACTTTCTTTTCCTTTTTACGCATTTTCACCTGTTTTCTAAGGACTTTCGAATGTCTGACAGGTGAGGTGAATCTAATTATTTCTTTAAAATTGCCAATTAAATAGTCGATTTTTCCTTTTGTGAAGTGGAAATACTTTTTTCTTTTAAATTCTTTTTCCACTCAAATTTATTAACTTCAATTTCTTGATACATTTCGTTCAAAAATCGATCTTTAACTAACTTTAGACCCATTCCAGTAATTCAACGGAAACTTTTATACCCATTTATAGGCCTTTTGTCCCTCAAGTTCCTCTAATAGTTCGGAAAATTACCTCCTCGAACCATTGAACAACTATTGAAACATATTTCAGATAAGATTCTAGTCGAGCTAGACGACCTTTAACAACCCAATTCTAAAATACAAATCTTTGAAAATAAATAAAATTAAGGGGTATCGATAGGAAAATCAACCCAAGGTTGAGAAGTATAAGCCCAGTGGATAACAAGGATTTGTAGGGTGAGTAGACCTTTTGGAGTGACATTCAAGCAGGATTTTTCTCCTAAATTTTGAGATACCTGTATACCACTCATTTTCTTAAAATGCTTAATTGAGGCAACATATTTTTCTATGAAAAGCCACATCCCAAGAGTTTAAAATTAAAGTTTCAAGTGCACTTTTCCTAATTAAAGGTCATGGTGCGGCAGACGGAAGATATATAGTATTACATTTAATAGAAGTTTTTTAAAGAAACTTTAGAGGTTACTTTTAATTAGAAAAAGAGTCCGTAATTAAAAAACCTGCAACATTATGTGTTGGTTCTTGGTCAAATTCGCCTATACAGATCAACTTAAGCCAATATGAATTTTTTAGCGTTTCACATTTTGTTAAGAGGATGGAAAACTAATTGAATCGGGGCAACCCGCTTTGTTGGAAACATATCTTCAGTATTCCCTAAAACCTCAAAACTTCATACGAGAAGTAATTTAGTTAAGACTAGGGCGGTTCCTTATTTAATCTCTCCATGTTTTCATATAGTCCTGGGGGCAATATTGTCGTGACCCCATATTATAAAGTTTCGCGGTATTAAAATGTTCTTGTTTTCAGCATAACAGGGTAAATACAAACTAAACGTTCCAGAAATTCTTTGTGACATAATAAATAATAAGGGTGATGTTGTCAAAGTTCTCAACGAAATTATGACGATGTAAAACTGATTTTGTTTCCTTCATCGCAATATAAAACCATTTGGAAGTATGGAGTTGTATTGGATAAAACGATTTCTCCTTTTGACATGATATTTTGACGTTTATATCCGATTCAGGCTTATTGTCCAATTGAATAGAGAAGAGATAAGGTATAGAGAACCTTATTTCCCTTATTGAGTCTTTCTTTATCACTTGAAGCTCTCACAATGGACTATTCTGATGTTTGTTTTAGCATACTGACATTAAAAATTGCCTTTTCAACCTAAATAATTTAATATCAATCTATTGAATGCAACATATTTCTGTATATTGATTCAATTTTAACACATTCCTATCATTTACATATTACTGGGGCTGTGACTGTTGTTCGGGTATTCCTGAATCGTATTTTTTTTGTTTAGTCACCCTCAGTACGATAAAAAAGAGTTTTGTCCAAGATCGATACTCATATAATAAAATTTGAGTGTTGGAAAAGGTTCATGATAAATATTGAAAAACCTTTTGTAAGAGCATGTAGAGGCAATTTTCGGGCGCGTTCGAGACTCGATTATTTCTTTCATGTTTTCTGCCTTATTTCCATCCCATTATGGAAACAAACCAGAGTAGAATTCTAACTAATGCTATTTTATCAACCGAACTTTTCAGCCCGACAAACGGATTATCGAGAAAGTTTTTCAGAAGAAAAAAAACCAGGAAAAGTTTCGAAATTATTCCTTACAAAAAGGAAATAAGATTATTTCAGGTAATTTCATCTCCAAAATTTATTATTTTGTAATCGTAGTGAAAGAAATGGCAGATTCGTACATCGGAAAAATGGGTGACCCACAAAAATGGGTATCATAAAGAATAATCTTGATATAGCTAACATAATTTTGTATTTCGAGCCGCTTTTTAGATAGGCGTCAGGTTAAATGGGTTGTTTGTTATTTTTATGGGCTGTTATTGACATTTCTTTGTATTCAAAATATGTGCAATGGCAATTGATAAAAATCCAAAGGCTGTATTCTAGCAATATTTATTGGATATTGATAAATGCAAATAGCTTTTCACGTAAATTGATACAGTTTTTTTCATTACTCACAACTAACAGTAAAATTTAATATTAGCTTATCTGTTTGAGACAAACGATTGTATTACAAACTTCGATAAAGTTTTATTAAAATCGTAAAATGACGAGAAACGAAAGTTTTTGACGATCTATTAAAAATAACTAATAAAATCGCTTCGAAACGATGCGAAACTCTTAAATAAATCCCATTTTTACGTAAAAACTAGCTTTATTTTGAAATTATAATACTAACCCTTTTGATATGCACTATGGGAGATTACGCGAACCTACTCGTGTGGTACATTACAATTGAGTATACCAAGAGGAAAAGAAAACATTCATTCAATTTGTAACGTGTTAATCATACAGAGAGAGAGAGA
>JABRWK010000797.1:0-12568 GCA_013372445.1 Hypothenemus hampei | reverse complement strand
AAACATACCTTAACCCGTTTTTTACCGCTGATGCGAAAACGCAACAGTCATTTCAGTAATTTTTTTTATCTTAAAAGAATGTACTTATAAATATGAGGGGAACTATATCAATATCAGTTGTTACAAGGGTCACAAAATATTTGTTTAATGTCATAATTTTTGAAAAAATATAGTTAAAATTTTGGCTTTTTTACATAAATATATATGTATTACTGTTTTTATGTTATGCGCATTTTTCATGTAACGTTCGATAAATCAAACTTATTGTCTGATATTGCATCTAGGTCTCACCAATTAGAAGCAATAAAAAAAGCGCTTCGTTTTTCGAGTATCTTGTCTAAAATTTCAACTGATGCGAAAACGCAACATGTATTTTTTCCCTTATTTCGAATTTTTTTTTTAAATTATTAAATATTCTTTTATTACTTGTTATAATACACGTTGTATGTTGAAATGATTAAAATCTTTGTTTTTTTGACCCTTAGTAAAAAACGGGTTAAATGTATGGAACTGTTTTCAAATGAAAAGTTCAGGAGAATATTGAGACTTGTACTTGAAAACTGATATTTTACTTTTAGCACATGCTCTTGAACATTTTAGATCCAATTGTATTTTTATTCATAGTCTGGATCCTTCTTTGTGTTTCACTATGCTCTATCTTTGAGATTGTAAATTGAATGTAACTTGGAATCATTGCAAAATGTAGATTAAACTAGGATTATTGAGCAAGGTATTCGGAGTGATACCTCTGTACTCCAATTAAAACTACAAGCGTATGGATAATTATGATCCCCTAAAATCTTCGAAATTTTTCTTTTACATTAATATGCTTGATTTATATGGTAAAGCAATATGGGAATCTTTACGGAGGTTTCGATTGGTTGCAAAATACTAAACTTAATGTATTATCTATTTCAGATTATTTACCCGTAGGATAAAATTTACAGGTAGATTTACAGTATTTGGAAAGATTGCACGATACACACATAGATTTTCTTTTTGCACTTAACCTTCGGACTACAACGTGCGGGTCAAAATGACCCGATAGCGTCAAAAACGCATTTATTTCATGAATATGTTGCATTCCATTCGTGAAGTTACCTTGTTTTTTATTATTTTTATAAGAATTTTTATTTTTTGTTATTCTAAAAACTTAATAAAAGTTTATGTTTTGGAAACAATTATTAATTACTGCTAAAAAGTCCATTGGGTCAAAAAGACCCGACGTTGTAGTATAAATTCTGACATTTCACGTTGTAGTCCGAAGGTTAAATATCATATTATGCCTTCAGATTTAAAATTTTCAAAACTAATGACTGATAAGTTATTTAAGAAGAAAAATCGTATAATTCGTCATAGGAATTTGAAGTAAATGTTACCGAATGGGTTAGTTCCAACGAATATATACAAAACTTTTAAAATTTAATCAATCAACATGGTTGAAATTTTATATTGAATTATACTACACTGAGGTGCAAAATTTGCGGAACAACTAAAAATTCATGAAATTTTGACAATCAATATTTTCAATACCACTTATCGTATTCCAATGTTTTTTTTTTCAATTGTAGCTCAATATGGGTCAATCTCCTGTGGTATGGAGATGCCCAAAAAATAAAAGCAATATATTGTACAGGGCGAATAAAAAGTGTCTTGTTTTTTCATCAAAATTTAACATCTTCTGTGGACGAAACCAGGTAGCGGAGACTTCTAATAACGATAAAGGGCTATAGCCTCAAGTCTTCTGAGTATTTTCCTTTTTTAAAAATCAATTTATCTTGGATCCTTCCAGAGATATTCTCTTTTAAAACATTTTTTGCATTTTGTGTTCGATAATGAATATCTTTCCAATCATGGGTCGGATTTGAATGTTTTTTTTTCAATATGTTATACACCCATAAAAGGGCTACAATTGAAAAAAAAACATTGGAATATGATAAGTGGTATTGAAAATATTGATTGTCAAAATTTCATGAATTTTTAGTTGTTCCACTAATTTTGCACCTCAGTGTATAATTAAGTGGATGCATCATTGAAATCGACTTAAAATTTTGAGATTTTCGTTTTTCATTCTTTGGAATGTGAAAAATATTTAAATAAATCAGGAAGCACTACCTTCATCGCACAATTCCAACTATTTGGTATTCGCACGTTTTTTTAATGTTCAAATCGATATACATATTTCGGGAACCCATATACAGTACTCAGGTTCTTACAATAGATTCTTAGATATATATCACTGACTTCGGAGAAAGAATAAGTCAAATGAATTTCCTATTGACTTTGTCGTTTTTCTCCGAAGTCAGTGAAATGTATACTAAAAATTTAGGCGCTAGAACTGCGGTATCTATAATAAGAAGGAAAATTTTTAATTTTGAAGATTTTCAGATTTTTTTTCAAACCTACAAATTTATTTATTCATAGAAAAGCCAAAGGATGCATAAGGGAGTTTTTCGGCCCTAAAACCAAGGAGAACATCAATACGTATAAAATTTTGCATTTAATTATTTTAGGACATACTATCTATTTTCAATTTTTGTCAATATTATTTATACTATTATTACAGTAATTGTTTGTTCCCCAGAACGTTAAGGACTTATAATTTTGGTAAAAATTTCCCCATTTTTAGAGATTTGATCTACTTTTTTTAATAAGACCGCAAGAGTGTAACATTTTCTAATTGAAATATATTACGAAATACACTATGATCAAATTATACCTACATACAAAAGTGTTGCGCTATGAACATTCTTCAGGGAAAAACCTCCTTATGGGCTCTCATCCTTTCATTTTTGGCTCATTCTGCCACCTAAATTTTTAGTAGATATCTTCCTGGTTACAATAAGATCGAAAGCAGAAAAATTGGATGGGTAGACTTTAAATTAGATCAATTTATAGAAAGGTGTGACGTTTTCAGTATAGATATGTAGGTATATCTCCAGGGTATATGTATATATAGTTTTGTTTTTTTTTATTAGGTTCTTTTTATGATTAGGAGGACACAAAAAATTATTTAAAAATCCTAGTGGAGATAATAAAAAAAATTAGAATCCCTTTAATCGATTGCAATTTTTGGGTATGAGAAACCTATTGATATTTCCCATCCAAACATTACAATCGCTTAGAGTATAAAAATTGGATCAAAAATAAAAAATTAGATGAATAATTAATACAAGGATTAACACGTTAACTGCCAATTACGAGTTCACTCGTAGTCAGCATTCCGGTCTAAGTGGTCAACTACGAGAAAACTCGTAGGTTTAAATGTGTTTAAACGAGTGTGGTTTCTAGAATTAGAATCTTAAAAATCACCTTGACAGTCAACATATTAAAATCAGCAATAAGGCCAATTTTCAAGTAAAACATATGATGGGCTTATACACAAAAGTAAGGTAACTAACAAAGTAGAAACAAAATATAAATAATGTAAAAAGAGTAAACGCGAAAAATGTGGTTTATACACTTCAAATAACCAAGCAACAGGTTAGGAGGTTTTAATTTTTTTTTTAAAGTTGTTCGATTGTCAAAATTAAGACATTTGCTATAATTGCAATAACGGTTATAAATTTGCGGAAAATTTATTTTTATTTAATAAAAAATGTTTTAAATTCATAATAATAGACGACGTGTTATTTTATTCGGGTTGTTAGTTTTGTGTTTGTATCATTAGAATTATCATATCACTACTACCACCATAAACATTAGACAATTTGTTTGAACTTGAACGAATAAGTACGTATTAAAGTAGAAGTAAAGTTAGTAAGTTTAAAGATGCTTTAGTTCTGCTTATTCTACTTATTTTACTTTTCTGTATAAACGTTTTTATAACGGAATATGTGCGCAACTTTTATACTTTTTATTTGTATTCCTTATGTATCTTACCTTACTTGGCTAGATAACCTTAGCATTATGTATTGAATTTATTTAATAATTTAGTGTTTGGAAAAAAAAAGAAACACTGGGAAACATCGTGTTGTTAAAATTGTTAAATTGTAGGACGATCGTTACAGTACAACAAAATTCATTTCTAACTCCAGATTTCATCGCAAATTAATTATTGACAATAATTTAATTGTGATTAAATTGAAAAAATCTCAAATCAGTTTTAATAAACTATTGTATGTCAACATGATAATTCTAGGCATTAAATCTATGCATGTAAAATAACAATTAGGTTACTAACCCGGACGTCACTGCAATGCACAATGTTTAATCTTAATAACTTCAAATAAGTTCCGCGCTTCTATAAACAAACCTGCCAAGTTTCATCATTATCAGCGGAAGAGTTTTTAAAATATCAATAAAATACCATTATTTTTTTAACTTTGAGATCTCATAATTCGAAAACAATAAAATTTAAAACACATAAACTTTTAGGTATGAAATAAGCCCAGGATTTACCCTATTTAATATGGATACGATATTAAGAAATACCCTGTATACTATTGGGTAATAAAATCACTTACGTTCATATGAAAAATTTTGTAAACTTCTTGAGTTATTTTTGTTCGAAACCTAACACCTTACGGATAATCCCTTAAGAATATTTTTTTATCTGGATCGTCGAAGTTTTCATTATATTTTACTTGATTATTCCCTATTTGGGTTTACTAGGTTATGATTGTTGATAAATCAGCGGAAAGAGAATATACAGGGTGTCCCGTAAAATGTGGGCGATCTTCCGAAAACAAAAAGTACGCGTGAAAAAGTGATATTTGATTTTAAAAACTGTTTTCAGAAAACTTATTCTTAGAGAGATGTAGTTTTCTTCTGAGTTTAATTTCGGAAATGATATTTCCTAGTTTGATTATATTTTAATTGAAGAAATTAATAAATTTTGGTTCGTTGTTCCAGTGTGGATTATTCAATTTTTTAGTTCTTTAGGGGGAAAAATTATTTTCGGTTGATGTAGGTTAAATGAGCCGTTCTACAAAAAACACAGCTTTGTCAAAAATCGTTAAATTAGTTGGTTCAACATCCATTTCCATTCATTTTATTTAAATAATTCATTAAAAAGAATAGTTTATCACATCTACAACAACAAAATATTGAAATTATTTCAATAGTTTATTGATAATTGAAGGTCAGAAGCCAAGGGATTCAAGTACTCATATTTTTTGTCCTTTTGACTGCTATTTCTTTCATACGAACAAATCAGTTTTTTTTACTCATTAAGGTCACCGGGGGTACACAAGAAGCTGGCAAAATTTTAGCTCGAAACATATTGTTTAAAATAAAATGTGCGTGGCCTATTTTAGTCATCTAGAAGTATCACCAAAAATACATTCCATTTATGAAGGTTTGTATGCCCTACGTCGACCTATAGTCAGCCATTTCTTAAATACTTGTTTTTGAACGAGGTCTATTGGACCCGTACTGTCTTGGAAATAAATTCCTACTTTAGTTTTATCAATTATTGACAATTAAAGGTTTTATAAATATGTATTTTAGTAAAAAGGGTCAATTTTCCCGGAAGAATTTTTGTTACTTCATCCAATTAAATACAATTTTTTCAAATACTATGAATAATTGGATCATGAAAAACAAATATTTTAGTATATTCAGTGCAATTCTTATGATGATATTTCAAAAAATGAAAAAATGGTAACTGACTATTGGAATGAGGTCCATCGGACTTCGTATGATCTTTGTGTTAGAATGTTAATTTATGATTTCAACTGATTAATTTCTAAAAAATAAAAATTTATTTCAATTTTGTTCTTGTTTTTGTAAAAATTTAAAATGGTGAATTTAGACTTTTCTGGTTAATTAATTTCAATTTTGACCAAATTGGAACGTTTACCACAGAAGTATATAAACGATATTAAAAGAAAAGTCCATTCTTGCCATGCGGCACAACTGGTATTTTTAGGAAGTGTTTTCTTGAAAAATATTCAGTCCAATTTAAAAAGTTAAGTAACGATGGAAAAGTGTGTGAAAATCGATGAAATGAGGTTTCACTTGACCCCCGTTCAAATTTAATTTTTTTAAAAGACTGACTCTGCAGGGAGGAGAGATGAAATTGATTAGTCATCATGTACCTGAAAATACGTCCTCCTTGAGAATGTAATGAATGTACTTTATGAATGAATGCCATAAAACAAGGTAATCAAAGTGTCTAGTTTTCCCTGGAATAGTACCTATAACGATTTTATGTGGAACTCTTAACTGATCATGAACTAGTCTAAAAGTAGACGGTATTTTCTAGAAACACTCGACTGCCAATCGACAGTTAACATTTGAGCATATTGAAATGGATTTTGCATATTGCACAGAATTCCGACGAGGGTAAACCGGTCCGCACTTTTGCTGGAAGAAACCTTAGATTTTTTGTTATCATCAAATGATGACCTGAGTCGTCTTCCGTATAATACGTCTATAAAAGGGCAAATTATTTTTTAAATAGAAGAATGAAAAAATGTCAAAAGAGCAATTTGGAGTATAATTACATACTTGAAATTTTTTTAATTTATGATTTTTAAATATTTCCCATTCTAAATACTCTAAGTAATAATTTCTTATGTGCGTGCTTAAAACTTCTTTTTAACAACAAAATATAATGTAATCGTAAATTAGTGATGTTTCGTGTAAACGTCGGAAAGTCAAACACATAAAACAAAAAGGGATTCTCGGCCACCCAAAGCCCCCTCGCTTTTATGGTTCCCCAGGGCGATTGTTTGGTGGAAAACCGACGTCGCCGTCGTCGTGGTCGTCTTTGTGAAAATGCAACTTTGAACTGGCCGCAGAACGATATCGTAAAATTTCCTTCGTCTTTGAAAATAGTGCAAACCCTAATATTAGGTTTTCAGGAAACTTACCTGTCGATCGATATAGACATCAAGGAGAAAACGCTGGCGCAAATCGATAAGACTGAGGTAAACTGACTGATTTTGCAATACAACTCCCCAAAAGGCCAATGGGAGTTTAACATATATACGAAATTAAATGTGACGTTTAATGTTGACACCATCGTGTCGGCCACGGACAGATTCACTGAAATAAAAAATAGGTGTCGATAACGTCATTTTGAAGCAAATACCATTGTTTATGACAATTTAGTATCTAACTAGTTTTTTCGTTAAACTCATATAAATATATTGACGTTCGAAATAAAATCGTATTTCGATTTGTGTCATAAATGACATTCGAATTTTTTCCTATTTAAAAATGATTTATAATTTAATTAAGTTTAATTTTTTTTATAAAAATATAAAAACTTGGGTTGACTGGTGGTATATACATTTTTTTTTTTCAGGGAAAAAGTGAATATTATTTGTGACAAAAATCGAGATGCGATCTTTTTGTTGGCGTGCAGCGATATGTTTTTAATACATTAAAAGCAATTTTTAACTCACGTAGAAAATAGTTGGTGACGGTTCGCATACGTTTATGAGCCAAAACGATGTATATGACGATCAGGTTACCACCCGTGGCGACGATAACCATGCCCGCATACAGGATGCTCCATAAAACTTGGCGCCATATTGGTAAAATAAACTGGTTACGATCTGGAAACAAAAGAAATAAAAGCCTAGTCACACAGGATAATTTGCATTACGTGCGGCTGCAGGCGTTTGTTTTAATATCGTATTATTTAATGGGAAAACCAGACCCTAGGATGGCACGATTAATTTTTTTAAGAGGGACGCTCGTTCGCAGTACTTTAATTCAGCCTTGAAGCGAAATAGGGGAAGTTTCTAAGCGATAAAGAGTGGCGTAGTGCATTACGTTTGGGGAGGCGTTGCCGTGCCAAATTTCTATTTTTGCTTGTTTTTGTTGATTGCAGATAAAGGGTAACCTGAACTTTCTTATCGACAGTTTTTGATTAATTATGTGGATGTATCTGACCAAATTAACGTTTAATAAGTCAAATTTAGGAATAGTAGGTAATAGGATACACAGTTTTTGAAAGTATTACTAGAAATCTCTAACTTATTTACACTTTCCATTAGTATAGAATTACAAATCAGTCAGGCATAGGGATTGTTTGTTGTCAGTTATCTATATCTGATCTTTTCTATGGAATTTCAAATATACTGTATTAATGCCACGCAAATATTGAGACAGTCAATCTAATCTATATTTCGAATCAAGTAAATTAAACCCTTTGAACTCGTAGTACATCACAAAGTTTAATAATAATAACAAAGTTAGTGCTAAACGCACAGAAATGCAATCATTTGATATTAAAATGAGATTGGTCTCGAGGCTTAACTCTCAAGTGGACAAGGGGCCAAGAGTATTATCAAAGACACACTGCGACAACTCTCCAAGAGCTCACGGGTCTCAAATCAACACGTTGACTTTTGTCTCTCTAACACTAATTTCAGCATTCGAAATAAGCTCGAATGATATTTCGAGTCTAGAAGTCGAAGTGGAGCAAAATAATGAACATACGTAATGGAGAATTGTCTAAATCGTATCAGTCTATAAAGTTGTACCATCTATTATTTTCAAGTACATATTCAACTCAAAAGGCGGTTTATGCTATATACAGGGTGATTCAGGTTTAAATGCACAAAAATGTAAGCAACGCACTTGGCAGTCAAAAAATATATGTAGAAAAAAGTTAACATAATTATAGGTCAAAAAACACTTTATTCTCCAAATACAGGGTGTTGAAGATGGCATATTGACAATGTTTATTTCGTAACCTGCTAAGTTCAACAAACGGAATTTTGTAGAATAACTAAACATTTTACGCTTATTGAAATGGGATTAAAAAGAAATGCCTCAAATTCCCACGAGCGCAAATAGTAGGGTACGCTAGGGTAAAATGTTTTCTAACTTTTTATGTGTGAGTTTTTCATCTGTTTTTCATTTTAAAACCTCAGAATATTTTCATGAAAAAAGTTATTCATATCTGATTTCGATAGGGCGTACTGGTCTCGAGAAAAATGCCTTTATAGATTAAAATGCAATACACATAAATGAAAAAAAAATGCGCTTCAACATTTTAGTGGTTCGTGTGGTGTTAAATGTTATGACATGGTTTCCTTCAATTTGGGTGCGGGGTACGCCAAACAGTCGGTTGTCAAACCTGCCTTTGTTATGCGGCTTTCCGTGTATTTAACCTCAGGTTTCCATCAAATATTTGCGACATTTTTCTCTTTCTCCGGCACTTTGTATTGTTGTGTAACATTTTTCAATCATGGTTTTCATTTAATTCAGATCAGCCAAATTTCGATGTGTGTTCATAAGTATTGCAACATTAGGAATTCTTCTGTTTATTATTCACGCACTGTGTTGCGACAATTTCCATTGCAATACCCGTTCACCAAATAAATATCTGCATATTCTTGATTAGCGAAAACTCTAGATCCATTGATGAAATTTTAGAAATAAACCAAAAGATAAAAGTATTGGAATCAATAGTATCTACTTAACTGTTAAATATGCTTTTGACACAATAAAAATACCTAATGACAAACCCATAGTAATCTGAAAATCTTTTGTTTTGCGGCCTACTAACAGAGATTTATGTAAATTATGTGCCTCGCACTCTGATTTGTGAAAGTATTTTTTTTAAGAACGGTGCGTTGTATCGAAATGAGATAAAAGTTACTTTTCTTATTACAATATTCTTAGATTTTAAATTAAAAAAAAGAAAAAAATCACACAAAAAACTCATAGGAAATTTTAACCCAGGCTCCCCTACTATCTCTACTCGTGGTAACTTAAGGCATTTCTTTTTAATCTCATTCCAAAAAGGATAAAATGTTTAGTTGTTCTATAAAATTTCGTTTGTTTAACTTAGCAGGTTACGTAAATACTTTGAAGCAAAAATTGGCAGCGTACCATCTTCATCATCCTGTATCTCGAAAACAAAGTGTGTGTGTTTTTCGACCTATAGGTAGATTAGCTTTATTTCATATTTTTGGCGGTAGAGTACGCTGTTCAAATCGGAATCATCCTGTATACTATCCAGGGCAATAAAAGTAATCCTTTTAGGGACATATTACTCTTATAAAAATAAGGAAAAAATTTATATCATCATGGATTCGGAAATGCGCTGTTGCGGAATTACGGCCCTCTCAATGAAAGATTTATAAAGAAAACTCTTTTTAGTGGATTCTAGCTGCGAGGAAAATGTCATTTGAATGAAATTTTGCATACTTATGTTAATTTTCACGTAGAATTTAATGGTAATTAAATGAAATTTGTTAAATTAAATTAAAATTTATGTTTAAGTTTTAATTTAATTACTTCGGCGCAATAACGTGCTCAATGGAATCACTTATTTTTATAACAAATCGAATATCTAAGAATGGATTGAGTGTATCGTTCTGAAACAAGAGCATCCTTTTTATGCAAAATAGTGCGTTATAGCCATTTATTAATCGACAATTAATAAACAGTAAATAGCACAAAAGTTTTCATTCAGAAACATCCTTGCCTCTATAGAACTACGCTTTTTCGACGAAGCATTAATTTAATTGAATTTTTTTGGCAACTAGAACCAACTAAAAACAATTTGCTCTATGCATCATTAAGAGGGCCGTATTTCAACAACAGCGCATTTCCGAATCCATGTTAATCTAAACTTTTTTTTCTTATTTTTATGAGAGGAATATGTCTCTAAAGGAGACATTGACCTTTAAATTACCCTGTATAAAAAATAAACGAATAATCTTTGAAAGTCACAAAACATTAAATTGTGACTTATGTTTGTGTGTACCTGTATATGCGAGAGAAAAATCAAATATTTACAATGTAAATTTTTAATTGCCTTCTGAATATAATATCTATTAGAGTTTACGAAATCTGTCCAGTTAGAATATTTTAATTACTAGACTTGTTTTCTTATTTTTGAACTGTCTTTATTCAAATTTTATAATTAGTTCGAAAACGAAATTAAATAATTAAAGTTGTTTCCAAAATTGTATACCAAATGTCTCTTTTATCAATATTATATTATATATATTATACAGGATGTCCCATAAATGACGGAATACCTCCACACTACGTCGTTAGAGGCCCTTTAAGAAATACAAAAAAAATCGTGGAGGCCTTATTCTTCAGTTATAAGGGTGTAAAGTTGAAAATATAATTTCTTTGTTCTATGGTAGGTAGGGATTCACGACTTGTCTTGATTTTCAAGTTACTTGGCTTGACTTGACTTGAAATCAACTCACACTCAAGTCAAATATTAACATTTGAATGTCAAGTCAAATCAAGTAGAAAATAAGTCAAGTACTTGAGAAGTCAAGAAGTCTTGAGACATAAATGTTTCAGTGAAACATTTTATTTAATACTGTATATATTATACCATTGGTAGGTATTTTGCAACTCTGCCTGTTTCATTCTGAAGATACCAGGGTGGTTTAATAATTTCTACAAAATAATCGCACTTGAATATTCAAATAACTACTAAACTAAAATTCAAAAATTTTAAAATCTAATCGAAATACCTAAAAAAATACATTTGTCAACTATGGAATACGAGTTTAACATTTATTAACTGGACAATGACAATTGAAACGTCATAGTGACAGTAATAAACAAGATATTATTAATTATAATTGAGTCGCTCAGTGCAAGAGTGGCCTCACCCACAATACCGCTATTCTACATTTTATGCATATATCTTTTAAAATAATCAACGCATAAAGTAATCCTTGTGCCGCCATTTAATAATAAACTAATGAAAGCTGCTTGGATCACTATTACCTTAAAAACAAAATTGCAAAGCTGTGAAATCTGCATAAAATGTAGAATATCGATATTGTGGGTTAGGCCACTATTGCACTGAGCAACTCAATTAATAATAATTATTATTGTTATATATTCAAATCGTAAATATTCGCTGGCAGTGTTGCCAAATTTATCAAATACATTTTGCTTAATAACTCGATGGAAAACCGCCCAGGAATTTTTTTGCTATTTTTTCTGTAGTCTGTGGGGGGTCTTTCAAGACGCAATGTATTCCACCATTTATGGCATTATTTAGTTAATGTTTAACAATTTTATAAAATTTAATTTTTATATAATATTTTATTATTTATAGCGCATAAAAAAATTTACTTTAATGACTTGAAGAGTCGTGCACTTCTATTTGACGCCAAGTTTACATTTATTTTCTTAAAATTTCGTTTAAGGGACGTTAACATTATGCTTGTTGGCTGGTACTAGTCCCTCCTTCCTATTTGACAAGAATAGTGTAAACACATATTTAATAAACTAGTACTAGTCCCATGCGTATTTTATTAGCGCTGAAAAATTTTGAAATGTCATCTTTATTTAAATTCACAAATTTTGTAGCATCATTTTCACACTATTTCGGAACCTTATTTTAATTCTTCCCTAGCAATAAAATTGAAATTTCGAAACTTTTCAGTTTTAGTAAAATACATATCAGACTAGTACTAACTTATTAAGTATGTGTTTACAAGGGAACATTCCCAGGTGTCCTCCCCAGATTTTAATGAGATTGTGCACACAAGTACTTTAGACCAAAATAAGAGACACGTATTTTTTTTTAGCGGCACCCCAAAAATTTTTCCAATTTTTGATTTTTTGGCGATAACTATTGATCCAGATGAGTTAGAACAACGGAGAAAAAAGCAAA
>JABRWK010000794.1:0-18348 GCA_013372445.1 Hypothenemus hampei | reverse complement strand
TTTCTTTCACTTGACTATTTCTAATTTTGCTTGACCTGAACTAAGAACCATCAATTATACATTATACATTTTCCTATATCTGTCATTAACAAGAGGTAACATCGTTATATAATTGTTTAGCAATGAACTTTGAAAATCTAAAAGTTAAAGGAAAGAATATGATAGAGCAATACAAGTAGTCTCTTAAGACCTTCACCATCAATCAACTTTATCGTATTTATGGAATCACTAGTTTGACAAGCAAAAAATATATATATCTACATTTTGACAAAATAAATGTGAATTTTCAATTAATTTTATGTATGAAGTACATAAAAAATTAACGCAAATTGAAAATATTGATTTATTTTTCCCACAAATTTATTCAAGAATGTATATTGTAGGTTGAATTTATAAATTATACTGTCTAATTGCCTCGAATCTTAAATTAGACATACCATATAATTAATGTGGTAATGAAAATTTATTACAACATTAATTAATTATTTATTAATTTTTAATTTATTATTCATTTGATGGTAATTCGAAAATCTTTGATAATTTTTAAAATAAAGCAAGCCTTCGAGTCGCAGAAAATTAAGTTACCGTAACACGAAATCTGAAAATTCTCGTGGCGTTAAAGATAATTTGAATTTGGCGGGAAGTAAGTCCCGCCTCTTTGCGGTCATTGGTTAGGCGTTCAGAGTATATTAACGTATGCGGTCAATTCTTAGTCCATGGGCTTTATTGTTAAAACATGTTTATGTTGAAAATGGACATAATTGGCATAAAATCAAAAACACAGATCTAGTAACCCAGAAAATCGAATTGAAAGTCATTTTATGAGTTATTTAAACACTGCCAACTAACATATATTCAAATTATTTAGATAAAGCCTTTTGGGCTCTTACTAAATCACAGCTGTTTTCCCAGCGAAAATCTACGCATATCCCGTGTTTTCCTCGATTTCCATTTAGTTTCACGTTCTAGTCTGACAAAATAAGTCATTTCAACCACTGTTCACGTTCAAACAAGATTATTAATACCTGTTTTGACATGTGTATTAACTTGCCAAGGTAGTAAGAAAGGAACTACAACAGAGAAAATGTGAAAAATGAAAACTGACACTCGTTGAATAAAAAAAATGATTTTGAAAGGCCAACAACGACTTATAATTGTTTTTATAGTTTATCGAATTACCCTTGGATGCTGCAAAGACCCCAATGATGGTAAGCACTTCCTCAAAAATGACATTGATATAATACAAGGTGCTTCTAACATATTATGTTTAATTTGATTGTCATTAATAGTATTAGTATTGCTAGGTCACCCTGTATATTTTTTAATAAAAACTCTTTGATATATTTTAAATAGAAATAAACGCTGACTCTTGTCATCCACCCTCGTTTTCATTCAATGGTACAAAAACTGAAAGAGGCGAAGCACGAATTCGAAACGAATTCTCCCACGTGCAAGAAGTAAAATTTTCCGGTTCGATTGGCCCATTAGGCGAGAAAAGACCCTGTAAAATCAAATGTGTAGAGGGACAATGGGTCGGACCATTATGTGCCGACCAAGATGGTATTTAAAGTCTAAATGGTCTGAAAAAGGGATTTCATTGATAAAAATTTTTAGATAATGGCAGATTTCAGCCGTTGTTCAAGAATTGCAAACTGGAGTATATCAACAAACACCTTCTAGTTACTTTCAAGAACATTACTATTCACGTAAATTAATATACAGGACGATAAAGAAATTGAAGAATGTAAAAGTATATGTTTTAGCATGCCGGCATAGCTTTTCCGCATGGCTTACAACTTCAAGTGCGCTGCAAAGAATTGGGGCTGTACAAATTATTAGGAACATCTAATCCTCGTTGTCATAATGGAGAATGGTCTACAAGATTGCCAAGTTGTGTTCCCACCACGCTTCTGACGAACTTCACTGGTAATACATTGATATTTTCATTATGCTACTGGAAATTCTTCAATTGCCTTTATTCCAGAGGACGCACCGCCAACGATTTTGATAAAAATTCCTTCTGGATCAGCTAGTATTGAACCCGCTGGAGATTTGGCTGTGTTCCCAGGATCTACAGTTCATTTTGAATGTCTTTACCCACGAGTATTAGGAAACCCTGATTGGACTTGGACCACTCCTTTGGGACAATATTTAACCGGTATTTCTACATATTTCTTCAATATTGCACTGTGACTCAATTTCCATTTTCAGGATGGGCCATAGCGCCAGAAGAAAAAAGTTGGAAGTACCGATTGTCAATTTACTATGCAAAGGCACAAGATTCGGGAACGTTCACTTGTGCCACTCCCAAAGGGATCACTAATAGTATTACCGTTCATGTGGTCTGTAAGTTACTGAGTGGCTTGAAAGCGTATTTCGAGTTGATTAACATCGGGAAGTACTTGATTCAGACACAATTTAAATATAAGTCAAAGCAATGGAAAAAAACGACCTCGACCTCTTTATCCGTTGGGAAATAACAAAAGATCCGGGCAGCGTCGCGCCAACCCAAAATTTAAAATGCAAATGCTCAACTCGTTCTGAATTTTCCATTTTAATTATTCACGGAAACGCCATACTATATAGGATAGCGTTAGCATTGTTTTACATGGATTTATTATGATGCCTTTGAATTTTAAATGAGTCTTTTCACTTCAAAATCTCCTTTATTTTCAGCCGTTACCTGTCAACCCATATCTGTAAGCGGAATGCACATAACAGTGCGAGTAGAGGGCACACGATTGGGACACAAAGCTATTTTTCAATGCCCCGCGGGGTACGTCATTAGCGGATCTCCAAATTTAACTTGTCAAGCATCTGGTATGATAAACAGATAATAAAACTTGAAACGTGGTCGGGCAATCATCAAAATCTTATTATGGCCTGACATTATATAGTAGTAGGTTTCCCGACTACGTTCCAAATTTGCATAAGCACCTTAAGCAATTAAATTATTCACAATTAAAATGTTAAAGGAAAGTGGTCGGCTGCAGTACCCAAATGTGAACCAGTTAAATGTCCTCCCCTGGACATTTTAGGCGCCCTAGACGAGCCCCATTTGCAAGTTGAAGAGCATAACAACAGTTACGGGGGTAGAGCGATTTTTAGTTGTGCTTGGGGTTATAAATTAATCGGGGCGCCTGGAGTGGAATGTGAAATTACAGGAAATTGGAGCAGAAAACTCCCTAAATGTGTTGGTATGTGTTGGTGGTCATATGTATAAAAAAACCTACCAACATTAATTATATGAGCAGCTATTCAATGTCCCCCTCCAGTCCTACCTGTTAATGGTCATTTAATTCAATCGGAAAGTCCTGGAATGGATGGATTTAGATACGCTGTTGGAAGTTTAGTGCAATTCGCCTGTAAAGGAGCTCATCTACTCGAAGGGGAAGCAAGTATAATTTGCACGGAAACAGGCATATGGAGTCATCCACCTCCTTTTTGTAAATTATTATTTCTTGTAAAATTCGTTAACAAAATAATTTGTTTTAAAGGTAAACCAAGATGTCCTTACATGGGAGAGCCTGAGAATGGCTTGGCAGCTCCTACTAAGTTTGCTTACGAGCCAGGCGATGAGCTGCAGGTGACCTGTAACCCTGGTTTTGAATTGAAATTAGATCAGGAACGATTAAAATGTTTGCCAGATGGTACATGGGATACGTATCTGCCCAATTGTACAAGTTATGACCAAATTTAGGGTAAATAGAGGACATTTTCTTTATCAGTATATCATTAATCACGAAACTTAGGGAGTGAATTATGGTCATATTGTTAAATTTTGAAGCACAATTTACTTTACATCCAAATAGAAAATCGAGATATTCAAACAAAAAAAAAATCTTTCAATAAAAATCTTCCTGTAAAAATGCATTCCCATTTCCTTGCTGATTTTTAACTTGTTCTTGATTAGAATACATGTAGGCCACTTGTTCAGCAGATGTGGCGTCTTCCACACCCTTATCATCCCTTATTCGTATAAATCTAGGAAATCTCAATGATATTCCTTTTTCAGGATCCACCTATTTTAAAAATTTGTAAATAAATTTAAACACAGCTTCTTAATACAACTTACAACTCCAATAGCTGCTCTATGAACTGGAGATAATGACAAATCAGCACATTTAATTTCCCAAACCTGGACCGGCTCAAACCAGTGATCCGGCTCCAAGGAAGAATCATATCTATAGTAACTTTTTGGTTGATCAATGACGTGTTCCTTAAAGAATTCTGCATGTTGCTGTAGGTCTTCATCGCTAAATCCAGTTCCAATCTATGAATTTTGTATCCCATTATTTGCTTAGACTATTTCGTGGCCACTTACTTTACAAATACTCTGATACTCTTCACAGTCCTTATCGTAACAGGCCAATAAGTAACCCCCGTAAGTACCTGTACGTTTACCTTTTCCTATATATCCTCCAATCACCACAACGTCCAATGTATCTCCAACACCTTCCAAATAGTCTTTTTTCAACTTGAGCCAGTTACGAGATCTCTTAGCGATTTCATAAGTGGCGTCTTGTTCTAAAGTCTTCACCATTAAACCCTCGCAATTTCCTATAAATGATTATAAATACATTTAAGCTATTAATGAAACTGGAATTCGAACCTTTAACGCTTTCATCTAAAAACTCTTGAACTTCTTCCATTTTTGTTGTGTCCAGACACTTGGCAAAAAGCCATTCGCCATCGTGTTCCCGAAAGTGTTTCTTTAAAAGTTCCCTCCTTTCTTTAAAAGGTTTCTTAACAAGTGGCTCTCCATTTAAGTACAAGAGGTCGAACATGAACACGCACACTTGAACTTTAATGTCCGCTTCATTGGCATCTTTTCTTTTTCTGGTGCTCAATATTTGAAAGGGCAAGATTTTTTGCTTTTCCCGATCCCACGCTACTGCTTCACAGTCTAATATGCACGATTCTACCTGGTCTGTTTTACATTTTCCCAATCTGGATATAATATCTGGATACTTGGATGTATTGTTTTCTTGGTTTCTGCTAAAGATGTGTATGTTTTTGTTCCTTATATGAATCTAAAGTTGACATTAGGCTTTTAAACTGTATTTGAATTTTATATTCGAGTTACCTGAGCTCTTTCACCGTCATATTTCCATTCGCAAGTGAACGTCATGCCTTCGAATCTTTGCAAAACCTCTTGCACACCCTTCGTTGGATGAGCTAACATGGGTTTCAATGGAATTCCTGGGGTTAATTTACATTTTTCAGGTAATTTTTCAATTCCCCCTTCCAATAGTACAGGAATAATTTTATCATAATTTGGACACTCACTAGAAATTTAAACAATTTCGATTTAACTTCTCTTTTAAAACCATTATTAACAGACCAATAAGCAGTTTTCAATATTAAAGCTAATCGATCCACTTCTGCTTTAAACCCCTCACTTGAATGACCTTTAGAAGCATTTAGTTGTTCAGGAGGATATTTTTGATTAGGGGGAGTCATAGCGCACGCTAAAGCAATAGCTTGAAGAACTGATTGCTCCGCCAGACCGATTCTGAGCTTGCCTTGTAACGATCGTATTAAAAATCTTGCTTCTGTGCCTTGACAGGCTACAAACATGGCTTGAATTTTTTCAACTTTTTTGGATTGAGACTGAAAAACGAGTAAGAAAACGATCAATTAACTTTCAATCGATACGTACTGCATGACCCGTCATTTGAGCGATTTCCTTTAAACGATCAAAAACATTTTTAACAGTCAATCGAGCCGGCTTGAATAACATTGTTTGGTTGGATTTTGATTGTTCAGCTACAATTCCTATATCGCCAGTTTCCTGAATGTCGCTTTTAATTTGATTCACTGTTCGACCCGTGGATTGGGCAATCGCTTTCATTAAACTGGTTTCGGCAACGCCAAGTTCAATACCTGTAATTAGCTGTGTTCTTTTCGAATTTCTAAAAGTTGTGTTTATATTATGTAACCTTCATATGCTGGAGCAATTTTGTTCAAACACAAATAAACGCTTGGAAGAAGATCGTCTGGCGTTAAAACTATGACAGATCTGAAAAAGTTACTTAGAATTTCAATCATCTTTAATCTCGCTGATACTTCTTCAATTGCTTCCATTGTACTGGCCAGGGCATTGTAGGGAACTCTAAAATTTGATAATTCTTATTAATAGTTCAACGTTTTTATAAAATTCTATTATACAAGGGATATTTGGAAACTTAAAAACTTTTATCTTAAATATGTGATAAAAAAAACTTTATAAACGACCCTTGTACCTTTCATTTCGACCCCACGTTGCATTATTGATTGGATGATATTTTGATACGTTTGGGTTATAATTGGCCTTTTCTGTTGTCTTCTTTTCACCTGCACAACAATAAGAAATTGTAACAGTTGCTAAAGAACGTGAACAGCTCACCCAAGAATACTTTTTTACTTTCTTCTATTGATTCTTCTTTTTCCACTTTCGTTTCATTGTTCGCTATTTTTTCTTTTTTGACATCAGGCTCTTTAATTTTAGGAGATTTTATAGCAGTTTTTTTGCCTTTTATTTTTGTCTTTTGGAGAATCCAACTTTATTTCTATAAAATATTGTATAACCTTTCAATAACTGTAACATTCTTGAAATTATATCGATACCTTTCTTGGGACTCGGTACACTAAAAGACATCTTATTATAATTAGTTCATTGCAAAAAAAACAAAAAATAATACCTATCTGTAGGGTCTTCATCACTGCTACTAGCTATGCGAGGTCTCTTTTCTCCTTTTGGTAAACTATATTTAAAGGATTTTTTAAAACTAACATTACTTAAGGACAAATTACGAAGATTATTAGTANGTTGCTGTTCCTAGACTACTTTCAAAACAACTTTCAGGCTATAATACAGGACCATAAACTACCTGCAAAAAATTTATAACTCATTGTTTTTCGTTCTAGAATTGAACATTTTCTTTTTAAGGAAAATTTCCATTATTATTCTGGGAGATGTAATTATGCAGATATAAAAAAATTGTCCAACGACAAACAAGCTCGGATGCCAAGTCGGGTGTCGGTTGGCTTTATTTCGAACAAAAATTGAATTTACTTTGTGTTGTGAATAGCAAAGTGAAAAAAAAAAACTGATGGTTTCTTAGGAGGCAAGATTAAATTAAAGTAAATTTTGTAATAACAAATTCTAGTTCTAGAGCATGGCAAACATGGTTCTAAGCAAGCAAATTTCCTATTATATTTCCTTGAACAGGAAATGTAACAATAGTTTTTCCTATGCATAAAACCTATTCGACTACTTACAATGTACTACAACATCAAATCTCTTGCTGATTAAAGGTGGAACTCCATTCTTGGCGATACACAAATATACACCCATGTCTGTTCTCTGTACGTTTGATAAAGTCAAAACTTCACCATCGAAACTCTTGACAGCTGAAACAGATAATGGACATTTTATTAGAGATATTTTTTTATAGGTCAGGATTTCTATCTGAGTAAAACATGAGGAGTTAAATCTAAATTTCCCTTCAAGTTGATTGTCTGAGTCATTAAAAAGTAAATGGTTTCAAAATGAACCCAATTACTGACAGAATTTCGGGGCCGAAAATATGAAATTTTTCAGTTAACTGTAGTGTAAATAAACCGAATAATTCTTCCACAAAACGACCCTCGATTGGGGCTCTAGAGGGTTTTCGCAACCACAACTCATTCAATTGGAAGAATAAAGAAAAATGTTTAGTTGGGTTTCAAGTGCTATTGGATATAAATGCCAGTCGCAATGCTTGTTCTATTTGATGGAACGTGCACCCTCGGACTGTCGAACAATCATTTCTAATAACATTTTGGACGTAAAATTTTAGCGGGCGTAAATTTTTCATAAAAATTGCCTTTTGTAACTTTTAATAAATTCACTACGATACCCCACTTCTTGTAGTAATAATATATACCCCACTTCTTGTAGTAATAATTTATTAAATTTATGTATGTGACTACTGAATTCAACGATCTACGATACTCAGAAATCTCTTATATATCGTTATATTAAAAAGGACGGTTGCGTTAGACATCCTTGATTAAAGGCCCATATTTTCACAGGCATTTGAAAATCTCAATGCACCTGGATCATCTTTCCTATTCTGCCGGGTAATAGGTGATTTGAAATTTAAATTAGGGAGATTTGTATGTCTCGGTTATAAAAGGTATTCTGTGCAAGAAAACTATCCGAACAGATTTGTATTTTTTAATGCGGCCTGTTTATGTAACATCGCATCTGAATTTATTCATTTTTCAGTGGAAATTTTCAATTTCTGCTGAAATATACAAATATTCTCTTGCTGTTTCAATATACAAAGATTTTCTTCAAATTAATATCGAAGTTTATAGGGATTTCCGATAGCGAGTAATAGTATAATAAAATAGAGCTTGCTCGGAGCACAACCAAAAATATGGTCTTAGCTTAGGAATCTGAACTAAGTGAAAGGTTATGGCATCGCGTTTTAACAACAACTCTTGGGTTTATAGTCGAGCAGTGTATTTAATAAAAACTTTAAATTATGTTACCCTTTTCTCTCCCTCCTTCGTGTCTCAATATGATGTTTTTTCCATCTTGCCTTTTCCAGCTGACAGTGGGTTCTGGCACTCCAACGGCTTTACACTTAAGACGAATGGTTCCCCCTTCTATGGCCATTCCAGATCCTTCTGCTGATTCATTATCCGGTAGTATATCGGGTGGAATAACTACGTTTAAAATTCCCATCTGGACAAAAAAACAGAAGCATATGCGAAACATTTCAAAGGAATTTCGTATTAAAGTTGAAGCCGAGTTTTACCGCTTTATGTGCCCACAAAAATTAAGCTCTTTCCAAATTTGAACAAAAATATTTCAACGATTCTAAACAATGAAACGTGAAAAAGTGTAAACCGTGAATTTAACGTAATACCTAAAATTCATAATTAAAAGTATCTTTTAGGGTAAAATATAATTCGATGATATCGATGATATAGGCGACAAGAAAGTTTTTACTGGAAATATGTTAAGTTCTCTTCAATAATAATTTTAACCTACCTGACTTCTCATGGGATCCGTATTAATTTGGCACATGTAAGTTCCTGCATCGCTTTTTTGGACATTATGCACGTTAAGTTTCCAAGTATTATGCCCATTATGTGTTACCTCAAGCCTCGGATTCTGGGCCACCATGTGAGTGTGAATAGCTAGGATAGCTTTCGAGTCTGACTTAATCCAGGCCACCTACAATTAGAATTTATACACTCGAACGAACTTCCACATATAGTATATTAGATTTATATAAAGTCAGGTATTGTTTATTTTTTTGTTTTCGAATTTACTTCCTGAGGGCAAATAATGGAAGTACGGGATAATTCAAACGATTTTGAATTTAAACGGATTTCCAGCTATTCAGGTAAGTTGGAAGACATCCCTAATTTATCAAGACCATTACACACGTCCCTGTATATTATTAAATTTATATCCATCCCAGTGCGTAAGATATATCGTGGTAGATTTACTCTGCGAGAAGACTAGTGATTAACAGCACATGTGAACTAGACGTGCGGTAAAATATTTTGGTCTCTGGAGATCCCGAAACAATTCCGCTAAGTCTGTTTCATTAAATTTTAATAAATGATTTAATTAAAACTTTCCTGCTTTTAAAGCCGTTTTCAATTCTCACGAATGTTCTATAGGTCTACTCATTTTATTCAGACCACTGCAGATGATGCAGAATTATTTTTCTCTTTTATCTAATGTTGAATACATTTTCGTTTCGTTTGTCGAAATGATTAAATTTTTATTCAAAACCAAACGCAATTAACGTATTCAGGATTTTTTTTGAACATTAAATCCGTTAATATAAAAATTAAATGATATCGAAAGCCCTGAAAAATTCAGAGCCAAAACTCCATCATCGTCTGATTAGGCTACTATGTTATTGATGAATATTTATCATAATGTAGAAGAAAAGAAGTTTCCCCTTTTTCTACATAGTTTTCCCTTAATTTAACACACCTCGTCCAATGAGCTTGCAATGCCTCTAAGTCTGTCAAAAACATAATTCCTCTCAATCAAACTAGCTTTCTACAGGCCAATCACTTTCTCGTTGCACCTTTTAAACTTTTCTTTAGTTAGAAAAGAGATAAAAATCCGAAAAAGCCAAATCAGAGGACTAAGATTTAAGGTTGGAATTGAATCTCAAATGGAACTTCAAATCATGAATTTTACTTATGGCAATGCCACACTTGTGAAATGATGCATCTTGCAAAAAAAACATTTGTTTCTGGCTTTGTTCCTATCAATTTTATCATTTAATTGTCATATATTTCGATTTCTTAATGGCCAATCCATAGTTTGTACTGTATATTCAAGTTTCGAATGAAGGACCTTTCTGGCAACATAGTGTAGAGTGTTATCTTACATACAAATGGCGCAATTCAGAAAATGGCATCCTTAGAGAGATCTTTCAGGCGGCAAATCTCTCCTGGATCCCATTTTCTGACCTGGTTAACTAAAACTTTGTCTTCTCGTTCCTCTTGGTTAGTCTGAGAACAAAACTCTTTTTTAGTTGTTAATGGTCCAATGTACCTTGTCGTGTTCCCTTGAAAAATTTAGTCTATTAACTCTACATTCGTTGTTAAGTAGTGATGTAATAGTTGGTTTTCTTTTATAAAGTTTTTCCTAACTCTTCGTTTAAAAATTGATACATTTCAATCTGCTGCTACTAGAATTTGCAACTATAAAAATATCTTTTTCTTAAAGAACCTTGAATAAGTATAAGACCTTGTCCTGTAATTCTATAACTTCCTCAAGTTCATTATCATTATCGTCGCCAATTAAGTCCCTCCTTATGTAGAGTTATTACTCAAGTCAGTTATCAGTGAAAGATTTATTTCTTCTACTCCAACTATACTGGATAAAATGTTTTAGTCATTGAATGACATTGGACTTAAAGAAATCTTCTTTACAGACCACTTTCAGGAGCATTAAATTTCATATTTGTTACAATTGTCAATTAGCAGTGTGCGAAAATATCTTAAATCAAGTAAAATTCAATGAAAAGTAAGTTGATATTACATTAATTTTTTTAACAAAATGTGAATATAAAATAAGCCAGTTTAGATTTCGAGAAAATTCGTCCGGAAGAATAGTCACAATTGATTTTTCGTTTGATTTTATTTACAAGAAAGTTCGTTTGCAAGAAGTAAAATTCAATAAGTGTTTGGAGCACGCTGATTGGACATCTTTGTGTTACCTCCGGCAAACCCACAATGCAATCAAGACTATATATATATATATATATATAGGTGCTATCGGTGATCTGAGCGGCATCTTTGATAAAATCATTTCATAGTTTTCTTTTCCGATATCTCGGACGCGTGAGAAATTGAAAATTGAAGAGTTTTATATTAGAAAAATAACTTTGTCACCAATTCAATTCTTTTATTATTTCAGCATTTTTCACTCTTTATATATCGATAAATAATGAAATACCTGAAAAACACTTTTAAGTTGTTATTAAATATTTACCTTGTAGGTCGACAAGTGGTTGACGACGCATGTAAAGACGATATCTCTGCCTTGAGTGACTGTGTGATTCTCTAAGGGAGCTAGAAATTCTGGCTTGGGCTCCTCTGGCATTTGACCTGTAACAAAGCAAAAAGATAACTGCAAAGGGTGTAGTTACAGGGGTTCGCTTTTACCTCGCAATTTTAATTAAAATTACCACCGGAATGTACTATTTCTGTATTTAAATTATTTTATAAGAAATTTCTCCAAAACTTGGGTAAATGAATACTTATTACTCACAAAGCTTTTATTTTATTTTTCGTTCATGCCTTTCAAAAGTTAAATTTTCATCAAAGGTTTATTACATTCGTACATTGTCCTTCTAGGAGAGTGTGCTATTAGTTGAGCGCTTGCATCCAAACATCAAAATTGCTTAGTTTGGAGTTTTAGGTAATGGAGGAATGTAAATGTCCACAAACAGCCACCACCTGAATTCAACTAAATATTTAATAAGCAACATTCCAATGTAAATCAGTCTCATTTTCAAGAGTGTGACATTTCGACTATTTAAATTCTTATGTTAGCCCAAAAACGATTTTGTATACGGAACACGTTCTTAGTCGCTCTTAGCAGATTATTCCCTCGAATATCTTCAGTCTGCTTTACTTATCTTTTCGCCAAGTCTATGCACTTAAAACAGACTCTACATCCTTCTATTAAATAATTTTTTAAACTGAAAACTTCTTCATTTATTATGTCTCGTTCCTCATTTTTCATTTAAACTGTAAAGTTCGATGTATTTGCAACATAAAGGCTGTGAATGGTAAATACTTGATTCGTTTCTTAAACGAATTTAACTCGCAAACTTTGGAAGTTAATCAAATAAAATAAACTTTGAAAAATGATTTAATAAAATTCGTTTAAGTCTGCTGCATGTTGCAGAAGTTGAATCATTGTCGTCAAAATAAAAACAGGATATTATTTAGGAAAACAACATTATAATAGACCAGTATGTAATCCATCTGCTTTAACAGGAACCGCTTTTTCTCGATGGAGGATTTATCTTTTTAAACTAGTTAAACGGGCTCTAATTTACTTTGCTGGTTTAACCCTTCGCTCTTTTTAACTGAACGCCTAAATGCTTCGGACTTTCATAATGAAAATTTGTTTTTAAAAGCGACTGCTTAAAATATCTCAATTTAACGTGTCCTATATGTGTTGTCGACAAGCGCAACTTAAACAGCATTTTCGAAGCTTGGCATTTTCTAGTTGCCGTTTAATAGATAACATGCATATGGTAGAGCATAGAAGCTTAAAATTTCCCAAGTATTGACGCACCGTATATTAAGTTTATGCGGTACCCTTGAAATCTGTTCATATTTATGTAGCAGTTTGCTTTTATTGGTAAACTCTTGCATTTGATCGCGCTTTCTGCTTTCAATGTTGGTTATAAATTATGACTGTTACATTAGAAATCTTATATTGATAGACATTCGGGCAGTGCATACTAAAATTGAAAAATAGTTTAAACGATCAATAAAAGAAAATGGGGAAAAAGATAAAAAATTCCTTTTTTTAATTACAAAGTACCATACGTGACAATCATAAAAAATTAAAATTTGAAAGGTCCAGGACAGAAATATCACAAAACGAATGCGAGATTTTCGTAATTACAAAATAGCACCGTATTTCTGCATATTGTTGTTCCATATCGAACTTTTAACTGGCGCTTTTCACGAACCCTTCAGTTGAATGATTTCCAGATTTATTGTACCAAAAATGACGCGTTGTGCCTTGAATGACGTGCAAAGGCGAGTGAAGGGTGTCGAATACTAGGGTGTGATGAGTGTTTGGAAAGACAGATAGGTTTGTGGTTTAATTTAAACCACACACATAGCAAAGGACACAATTGTTCGCTTAAACTATTGTGCGTATTTCGTCCTTACACTGAAATAAATACATTTATATGTATGTATTTACAATATATTAGCCGGCCTCTAACGTTCCATGTGGAAACACAACAGTTTTACGAATCAAAAACAAAATTGTTTGATAATTTAAGGAATGCGAACTGGAAATATCCTCTTAAAGATTTGAATCTGACTCGTTTCCTTGTTTCCTTTCTCTAGAATCTGTCAAGAACAAGAAACATCCATGTTACTATATTTTTTACAACAGAACTGAGGATTTTTACATTTTGCCACGTTGTTATTTTCGTGACGGAAAACTTCAATTTCAATATGGAAGCCAATCTAACAAAAATACCATCCACTTTATTTTTCTCCCTCCATGCGACCAGATTTAAAAGACATAAAAGTCAATTTATCTTCAAATTCAAACGGCTCAGGTAAAGAAGCTGTTTATCAAGCAGTTCTTGCCTATAAACTAAAAAAGTCATAAGTATTATTTTCTTTTCGAAATATTTTTCTTCGGATTGGATTCTGATTACATTTTAAGGTAGGTCTGGAAAACAAAATATTCTAGATTTTTGGAGGTATTCAAGCCGTTTCAGTATAAATATGGGTAGAATTTTCACAAAAATATACCCATTATTTTTATACATATGTCAAAATTAAAATTAGTTGTATACATTTTTTACTCCACAAAACATTTGCTACTATTTACATCACAATAAGAAACACAAATATTGCTGTTTTCAGTAAATTAAATGTTTAAAATGTCCACCAGTTGAGTCTAAGCAAGCCTGGCAGCATTTTAACTAGTTTTCTCAAATGTATTGAAAAAGTCCTGCCAACATTAAAAATACGTTTTTACAAATTCCTTATTTCAACTAATTCATGCTAAATATTTCCAAAAAACAAATCCAAACGGTTAAATCAGAAAATCTTGCAGGCCAATGAATATGTTTTTTTCTTTCTGTCTACCTGTTGTTAAAATTCAGGTACTCGTCAATCGAATGGATTATTTGGGCTGAAGTTCCATCATGCCAACACCACGTAATGAAACACAATTTAAGAGATACATTTTCTAACAAACTTGGTAAGTTATTTGTTCAAAATCTTTGTCTATTTAACTTTTAATAAGATTTAAAATTTGCTCTTTAGCTTTAAGACTGATTTCTCGCTGACGACTAAGTTTTTGACATTTTGACATTACACTGTTCACATCCAAAAGTATTTGGTAAACTTCTACAAATGTTTGCCGAACTGGAAGCGGTCGTTCTGGGTATAGTTGCCCGTAAATACGCCCAGGCGCGTCGGAATTTTGGAGAGCTTTTCCATAAATAAGAAGCATGTCATGGTATTCGCGTAATGAATACAATTTCCCTTTTTAAATCGCCACTAAATTCACCTACTGACCAACGATGCAATACTACAATTTCAAATATCCTTAACGTATCCATTGAAACAAGGAAATGCACCAAAAAAAATAAGTTAAAGGCAATTTTTAGACGGTGGTCGGTGGTAGTTTTGAGATGTTGCCGTATTATTTTTGATGTCATTTTTAAATTCATGAAATATCTTTAGCACCGTTAATAATGTTTATATCTAGTTTTTTTTGTTAAATGGCAACCGATTAATATTTTCCAAACACGTTTTTTAGACACATAAAACATAAAACATATTTACTTCAAATTTTTCATTCTTATCATAGTTTTTCGATTGGTAAATTTAATGTATAATATTTGCAATATATATTTTTTTAAACAATCAGTTTTTTGACAGTGATTTTAAGGAATTTCTTTCTTTAAAATAATATTCTGGATTGTTAATTAAATTTACGAATGTTATATCCATAACACAGTATTTGTATGTTACACACTGTTTATTTAACATATTATTTATGATGATTTCGAACTGTGCCGCTAAATCGATAGGAGTCATAGATTATTAAAAAATATGTATGTACAGTTAAGTTAATAAACCATTACCCCCATTTCTGATATACGGAGCGTATGAAAGTTGAAATGTTTTTTCTTTAATTTTAAATTTACTTTAAAACTACTATGAACTACGAAATGAAAACTGGTGAGTTTATGTTTTTAAACGCGATAAATTCGTTGGACTTAATTAGATTTTTATACATTATAGAGAGCGCTAGTTATACGCGTGTCGTTATATACATTATATACGTCGTATGTATGTATATATAGTATACATTTAAAACTTTTTTAAATTTACGTTATTTCCGAAAGAGTTTAAGGACAATCAACTCTGCATAAAAAAAAGGTTCTCTTACAATTAATAGAATATCCCAAAGTGGTTTCGAAAAATGTTACAATTATTGTCGATATGTATTAAAAATGATTAAACCCTCGCGTTTTTCCATATGAACGATTGGTTGAGCAAAAGAGTTGAAGATACTATCAGTGAATTGTCAATTTAGCAATTTTGATTAACAATATTTGATAACAATATTCTGACAAGAAACAAACTACTGTACATTGGAAGTTAGTATAAAAGGAAGTATACATTTTTGAAGCTGACTGATATTGTTGTGGTTTATAGCGAAGCTCAAGGTAATGCAAGACGAACAAAAAAATTACTGTTAAAGATTTCCTTACCGACGGCATTTAAGTAGGGTAAAATTTCCAGGAATTATAAGACGTGTCCATGAAAATGGTGCACTGTTAATTAATATGCATAATACTGGTAAACGACCCAAGAGGAGTTCATTCTATACAATCAGAGGAGGATATCTTTGAAAGAGTTGCAAATCAATCATCCACAAGTATTAGGGTAATTGCTTAAGAATTTATAGTTTCAAAGTACACTATTTAGCAAATTTTTGTACGAACAACTATTTCATTTCTAAATGCTTAAAGAGTTCAAGCAGTTGTTGATCACTCAAATTCAATACTCTTTAGTGATGAAGCACAACTCACATGGGACGGATATTTTAACATACATAATAGCCGTGTCTGAGATGAGGAAAGTCATCAACACCGCTTTTCCGTTAATATTTCCGATGGAATTAAGTGATCATTTACTAGGTGTTACCGTGCAGTAATATCATTTAATTGCAAACGAATATTTGCAATCGTTATGTAAATAATAATTTGCCGGAGATTTTTTAGAATGTATCACTATTAATACGTACTGAAATGCGGTATCAACATGACGTTGCTTAGGTTATTATAAGCAAGTATTGAGCAATTCAGTTGTAATTTTGAACATTTACGGTAAAAAATAATATTAAAAACGCAAAAAACGTAAAATAGAAATTTAGAATTCCATCTTCTTAAAGGAAACGATAAGATAAAGAAATAAACACGAATAAATTAAAACATTTTTTTTAATCAAGAATTTGTAGTCATATTGAAAAACGCGGTGATTTATGATTAATTATTTTCAATGTATAGCGACAATAATTGCAACTTTTCTTGAAACCGATTCACTTCAGGGTATTTTACTAAGAGTACCTTTTTAAGGCAAAATTGATTGCCTTTTAATATTTTTGAATTCTTTTAGTAATAAACTAAATTTAAAAAAGTTTTAAATGAAAATATGTATATAACGATACACGTATAACTAGTGCCCTTTATAACGTACAAAATTCTAATTAAGTCCGTCGAATTCATAACATTTAAAAGCATAAACACATCAGTTTTCATTTCGCAATTCGTAGTAGTTTTGAAGTAAATTTAAAATTGAGGAAAAAATAAACTGAATACCCTGTATATCAGAAATGGCAATAGTTTTTTAAGTTAACTGTACATATTTTTTGCCAACATGTTACCCGTATCGATTTGGCAACACAATTCAAAAACACCATGTATATACAGTGTCTGTTTTTCAATTCTGAGCATGGGGATTTCGTTAACTGTATAAGATACGAAGTCGGTTAAATTAGGGTAAAGTTGGGCAATTTTAAATTAAACAATGGTGTTTGTGAAATTGCTTGAAAGTGTTGCCATTGTTCTCGAAAAGATCGATAAAAAACTGAAATTTTGAATTTTAATATGTATTTTGAGAATAAATCGGAAAAATCTAACTAAATATTAAAAAACGGAAGAACGATATACGTTTTAAGATTTTTTTTTAAAAAAATTATCCAATGGTATTATTACATTTTTCCTAAAGAGTCTTATTATTTCATATTTATTTCCACTTAATATTACTATTTGATTTTTATTGCAGCCGCCGTATTGCATTTTTCTTGGTTATAAATAGAACTTTTTTATTCGAATGCTGTAATATATCGCAGATTATAATTAGTGTTTTATTTTATTTAAAATATTCAACTTTTTAAAGAGTTATACTCGAATTATATCATATTTATAATGAAAATTTTGAAATTTCTTCATAAATGTATATTGCAGTGCTTCAGGTTTAGTTGAATATGGTTCAATCTCAAAATCAAGACGAAGGTATTGTATGTTAATAATTAAAAAGTGAATAAAACATTAACTAACAAACGAGAAAAATTAATTGAGAGAAAAGACATTTTCTTCTTTAATAAGAAAATTAATGTTTTTAAAAATGGTTAGCTAACTAGTTTAGCGTTATAAGGTATTTTTAAAATAAATGCTCAAATTGTTTACCTTCAACTTCCAAGCACACGTTTACGTAAATTAAATACCTCTCTAAACAGGTTTCTTCTTCCAATTTGCTTTAAATTTCAAATAAGTTTGATACGTAACCCTTGAAGGTGTTATTGCATAAATGTCATTTTTAATTTCTTTCTATAAAAAATAAATTAACAGCGAGAGATCAAACAATTTTGCTGGCTAGCTTATATCCTGAAAATTATTGGACATCATTCTATTTGTTAGTAACTCGGATAAGAAATTGTAATATTTTTGGCGTTATGGAGAGATATCCCGTTTTGTTGGTACCAGATGTTGTTCCAACGAGCCAAAGAAATATGTTCATCCAGATAATCCTGAAAGAGAATTTGCA
>JABRWK010000793.1:0-18357 GCA_013372445.1 Hypothenemus hampei | reverse complement strand
CCGATTGTCTGAACTCATTGGTAATTTGTAGACAGTGTCGACATTCTGGCGTCTACGCGTTTTGCTAGTTGGCGCCCGAATGCGGCTCGGTGGCGGGGAAAGAGAGATAAAAGCTGCAGGAATAAAAGAAAAAAACAAGAACATTTCCCTTGTTGTTTCACCAAAAAATCCCTCCCTCTCCGCCTTTTGCTTACAGTACAGTTTTAATCTATCCAGTCTATTGAAATTATTAATAAAACTGGACCAATAGTGAAGTTTAATCTATTGCACCTCCGTGGACCGGGTGCTGTTTCCTTCCAACCCCTGTCATTTCCTTGCTATCGAAAAACAAGCAACAAACCGTGACGTAATCGAATTATGACAAGCGCGACGGATCCTTAATTTTGTTCTCCGTTTTCTCTTTTAATCAAAATACCATCGCCACTGGGCTCGATAACAAACGACAAAGCGAGGCTCACTATGCAAAAACAAAATAATTAATTCTCTTTACTTTATTAGTCCAGGAGCGGGAATTGGAGACGAATATTTACCATTTGCTCACGGACTAACAATGTAAAAAACTCAGAATTAACGATTTCAAAGTACAACGCTATAAAAACTGAGTGATGATTCAAACAGAACTTTAAACATCATTCAACTTTAGAAAACCTTCCAATTTTTTCTCGAATACTAAAACAGACACTTGACAGATGGAGAGAAACTAGAAATACATATATTTAGATGTATATTGTAAAATTTAGTGAATGTTTGCCAAATTAACTTGTTTCGGTAACGATCGGAACAACATTCGTTGTCAGATTAATTAAATTGACGGGAAAACGAGGCCAATTTTTTTCCAGGGAGTGTTTACTGAGCAAAAATTATAGCCAGAATTAGTCAACGAGTAGGAAATGGCATGGTTGCGGAATGTGCCGCAATATAACTTTCGAAAGAAACACGGGGCCCCGTCCTTTTATTGGAATTTTTCCGTATGTCGACTTCACTATAAATAATGAGAGTTATTTGTTGCTTTTCTTTTTTTTTGGTGAAAGAGAGGGAGTGAGCTAGTGAGATCGTTTAGAAGAGTTTCAAGCTTATGATATTATATATATGTATAGAGGATATATTGCTGCTTCTAGAGCAAGATTTTCAACATTCAATTTCCTCCATGTTTAGGGAAATTTCCATAGAAACTAAAATGAGTTTGGAAATTATGAAAACTTGGAAAATTTCATAAAATATTAAAATATAAATTCTCCAGTTTGAGAAGCTGATTGCATGGAAAGAAAAAAACCATTTTTTTTCTTTTTCAGTATTATCGACGAGTTCTAATACACATTGGACCTCGTTTTAATAGAAAAAAAACGGCCCTTTCTAGCCCAGTCATTGACACTTGTGCCGTACGTCGCTCCCTTATCCACTGAGAAAAAAACCCGAAAATTTAAAGATGTCCATAAGAATATTCCTTTTTCCTTCTTTGTTCCATAATGGTCCCAACCGTTCCATAGGGAACGTGCAGGGGATGTTTTATATTATCTCGCACCATAGGAAAAGTCCTCAAATATAATCAACATTTTTATGGAGGGGGAGGAGGGGCGGAGGGGGAGTAGTAAATGGAAAGGCGGATTTTACGATTCGGAGCCATCTGGTTTGATTTTTAACTTTGTTTTGATCGGATGAAAATTCAACAGATTAACTTTGGACCAGAAGGGCGCCAAAGGATCTCCTACTATCTTTCCTTCTCTTATTTCTTACCTCACCCGCCACCACCCTCTCGTTCGGTCATGCTATATTGTTGTTGATGTCGTTTCAGTTCCCTCTGCCCCCGTCGCTACACTCGTAAAACTTGATGAGAAAAGTCGATTGGGAAAAATATCAAGAGAACTTTTTCCCCATTCCAGATTGGAAACTGCTCCACCGCTCCTTGTTTCCATTGTCTTTTGCTGCACGTTAAACCGATTTATTTATTTATTAAGGTTCTTTAGTCCTCCCTCGTCCCCCTCCCCGACCCCCTTCTTTCCATAATGCACCACCATAAAGAGTAATTTAAAGTTTTCAACGAGTTCCTGATTCGCAACGAAAGTATATTATATAATTAGAACTCCAAGAAGTTGTGGTGGTGGGTAGTTCAGTATAATTATTTTTCCATCTCCTTCATGGCAACGTTGCCGCGTTTGCAACAGAGCGAAAGGGTCGTCCAGCACTTGTTTATCTTAAAACAACTACAATTGGCAACGATGCCTCGTTGGCCTAATTAAAACTTTTTGATTTTCCGAGATAACTGCGTTGATTAAGTTTTTCTCGTTGGAAAATTAGTTAAACTCTCTCAAACAGTTTAGTGGGACGGGGGGCAATTTGGATTGTGACGTGTGCACGTAGAAAAGAACAACCTCACGCTTATCGTTAAATTTAGGGCCTTAATATCCGGACGAGAAGAAATGGGAGGGGGTTTTTATCATGACACGCCACTTCATAAATTTTTAAGGTAATTTTTTTCGGGTGAACAGAGGGAGGGAGGAAAGATTGGATCGGCCACCCCTCATTATAATCATCTTTAACGGAAAAATATGTTCCGACACTCTTTTTTTTTTTAATCGAGCGCACTGTAAATTCTTCCCAAAACTACAACATTATTGCGTCGCGATCCGGGCAAAGAGTTTAAAATTTTTTTTTCAATGCCTAGCGGGATTCGACATAATCTCGAATTTGCTCCTCTCGGATATGACGTCAGCATAAATTACGACTTTTATAAGGAACGCGGAGTGGAGGGCGGAAAATGAAAAGTGGTCCCATGAGGAGTGGGGAGGGATTGTGGTTGGTGGCCGAAACCCAAAATCAAACTTACCGGGATCGTCTTCAACCCATCCTACATACCAAATCAGGTAGATTTTCATAATTTATGATTCATTTCTTTTTCTTTTTTTATCTTAAAATAGAATATTACATTCTTGCTTCATTTCTTGTTTTTTTTCTAACCCCCAGCATTCCACTTCTCCCTTTTAAGCTCTTGAACGGCTACGTCAACAAAACTAGTTGCTAAGTGCTCTCGCCCTCAGTTTGGAAACTTGTATATACATAGATCTGGAAATAAACTGGCAAATTGGATGTGGAAACAAAAGGGAACAGAGCGATGGGGGCGAGTAATTTTGGATCACGAAAGCTTTCAAAAAGTTACCGTGTAATTATTAATCGAATTAAAATGTACGATTATGTTCAATTCCATATACAGAGTGTTTCTTAAAGACGTGCTAACATTTCAGAGTGTGATTCTTCAGGTCACTTTATCAAAATAAGTTTATATGAACACACGTCCACAAGAATATATTTTTTTTACTTTAGGGTATTAGCTTGTTTTAATATATCATTAGACATTCATATTATTTTCAATAAATAAACCACATATTTTAGTTATAAAAGTTACTCTACCGTGGCGCCAGTGGTGCTCGGGAAATATGAGTAACGTTTTTCTTTAATGTTGTATGTCACTGACATTTTTCGGTATGAAAATTTCTTCTGTGTAACCTGGTTAATTCTACAGGGTGTACCTAAATATGTGTGACAGATTTGAAGGAATAATTGCTGAGGCTTTTTTGTCGCAAAAAGTTCATATAAAGATAAGTTTGAAAACGCTTCGTTTCCGAGATACAGAGTGTTGATATATTCCATTTGTTCAATCACTTTTATAGTAGGTATAAGAATTAAAAATTATTTTTTATTTTGAAAATGGCTTCTTGACCGGCAAAACACTAAGAGACCTTTTTTGTTAATAATTGATGCAATATTTGAAAAAAAAATATTCAAATTAAAAAAAAATCAATGGTATGTAATTTTTTTCATTAAAAATATGTCATGGGATGGTCGTAGGGATGCCAATAGTGTAAATGAAAATGTTCTGTCTACTCCAGAAAATACACATTTGTCTTGTTATAGTGTGTCCCAAATTTAATATTCGTATCTTAAGCCATTTTTGAAATATTTAAAAAAATACGTATAAAAAAATCACTCTGTATCTTGGAAATGAAGCGTTTTCAGACTTATGTTTATATGATCTTTTTTTTCACAAAACGACCTTAGCAATCACCCCTTAAAATCTTTCGTACATATTTAAATGCACGATCAAAAAAATGAAATTAAAATTGTCTCAATTAGCAGGATTGACGAATAATTTTTGAACACATTAATCTAGTTACCCTGATATAAATGACACTGTGATTATACACGTCATTTTCCAAACAATACTTGTTAGAATAAAATAAGCTATTGGTCTTCAAAACCATGTATGTTATCGTGTTATTTCTTCGATTTTTAATGTTTCATTGAATTTATTTTGTTTTTTCAATGTTTTTATTCTACTACCTTAGTATGATGTATTTATTAGGAAAGATATCCCAATCGTACTTTGCTAGACAGTAAAACCTTTTCCAATATTTAGCGATGTCTTACAATTAGTAAAAGTAGTAGTTTTCACAAAGGTACCTCCGTGGTAAACACTACTTTTCAGGAAATACGCCGATTTTCACTAAATTTTCACAGTATATTCCCCTTCCAGAAGACGATTTCCAGCAAAAATTTTACGCGCTGTCAATATTTTTTCAAAAAAATCCATGTGCAATGTTCTTCATTTCACAATTTGCTTTCGAAATAATCCGTCAAGCGTAACTGGGAAGCTTGCTAGAATTTTTATAATTCTACTAATATTAGTAAACCAATTTCATTATTGCATCGTGGAGCGAACATTGCAGGTCCGCCATATTGCCTACATTGAATGGTTTTGTGTTCATGTGCTTACATTTTTAGGTTTCTCTGTTTCTGCATCAGAGAGAATGCACTGCATTTCTTGGTGTCGAAAATGGTACCTCCTACTCTTTGGAATATTGGTGAATTTAACGTTACAGATTTTTTTTTCTAATTGTAAGTCACGTTTATTGTTGATTTATTTGCAGAAAAATTGTGTAATAGGGATAAAGGAGCGTTTCTTGAGGGGGTATAAGAGTGTGGCCTCATTCTACGGGAAGAGGGATACTCTTGTCCTAAATGTGGCACTTAGTTGGAACTGCGTCCTGAGGACAATAGGTATGTTCTAAAATTTAAACTATATTCATTCACATAATCGAGTTTGAATTAAAGGCTTACAAATTGTATTATACACTGAATTATTCATATTTACAGAGCTGATCCATGAAGGTAGATCTGTCCCGGTCAGCAAGCAGCAGAGATTGCGTTAGCCTAATCGGGTGGCTTTTCAAATAGGCACTTTCTTTAAGCGCTCCCATCTTTCGCTGTTCAAGATACTTAGCTTTGTTGATCTCTGGGTTTCCGACATTGCCCTGAATTTCATGTCGAGGGAGCTTAAAAAATTCAGTGAGGGTCGCGATTCATTGGGCTTCTTTCAATCAATAAAGTTGTCCTTCATGCCATGTTTGACCTAAGAGCAGAATTGGAGGATTCAATATAACTGTGAAGATCGACGAGTCGAAATTACCATCGAAGGCATCAAGTCGCACGGCAATAGGTTTTCGGAGGCTGCGAGAGAGGAAGAGCCAAGTGAAAACAGTGACAGATTTAAGCGCGATGACGCTAATGCTTTTAACAGAGAAGTGGATTCACCTGAGTACGACGATCATTTTAAACTGCTGGAAGGTGTACAAATCTCCTAGTCAATATGATTTCTATACCACAACCAAAACCCATTACCGCCCTATTGATATAGCGTACGAATTTACAAATCAAATTTAGTACGTGCATGGTGTAATTTCTGTTTATTTTAGTGTAAGGATCGTTCCATTTACACGCAGTTGTATCGTAATACTTGGGCAAGTCGCGGAGGATATCAGTAATGGTCAGCAAGATCCCCCGATTTTAATAGTTTGAAATTCTTTTATGGGGTTATCTAAAAACTTTGATGTGTAAAACTTCCATTAACACTTTAGAAGTTTTAAGAAGGCGAATAGTTGTCTCTTGTAGAATAATATTAAATACTCCAGAAAGATTTGAACGAGTACAATTCTATGCAAAGACAGCCGGAAGCATGGTTATTAAATAAACGGAATATATTTATTTATCACCATAATAAATCTTTGTCATCAAACGAAATTTTCTGATTACGTCGCAATAATCGATATGTCGTTATATCCGATGTTATAAACGATACTTACTGTACCTACTTGGTTTCAATAGGATAGTGTGCCTCCTCATTTTGGGCAACAGGTTCGAGCCTATTTGAGTGATGTTTTTCCTAACAGTTGAATAGGGCGTGGAAGCGAAATAGAATGGCCGGTTAAATCACCAGATTTGACGCCCCTTAAGGGGTTACACCACTCTAGAATTTTGAAAAAATGGAAAAAATTTTTTTTTGCTTAAAATGTAGTTTAAAGTCTTAAAAATGATATCCCAAAAAATAATTTCTGAAAATTAAGTCCAAGTGCCTCAAATTCAAATTCTGCCGCATTATATTTTGATGGACCGTTATCGTCTCTTTTGTGCTTACGTGACGTTTACAACTTTAGGAGGGTCCTACCTGTTGTAACTGTCCTAAAAAAAGGTCGCCAACGTCTCTTTCTGATTGGCTCAAAGTACTATAGATTTTACGAAATGCATCGCAGATTAAAGGTATATAAAATTTATCTGCGACTTTTCACTTAGAGAAACTTTAAACACGTTTTTCTCGAAACTARATTTTTCAAGTTGGCCGAACTCATAACTCAGACAAATCTTGACAGATTCACTTCAAATTTTAATCTTATATTCAATATTACATTCTCCATAGAAGTACGTAGGATTTTCTCATTATATTGTATAGTTCTTTTGTTATAAATAATTTTATAGCAATTTATTATGGTATTTTTGAAGTTTTTGTTTCAGCAATGCYCCATTTTGGCAAAAATCAATATAACACAAAAATCCTACGTACTTCTATGGTCATTCTTATAAATAATCAAAAAAACTTTCGTTTTTTAGCACAATTTAAAAATTGTAGGAGCTATTAGTTCGGCCGTTTTACCTCCAGAAATGAATACGTTCCCGAAGAAACACTGTACAATCGCCATTTCAACTTGTTTAGTTTGAAGAAAATTATTTTTTATTGGTTTATTACTTGTATAATAAAGATACTATTTTGGAAATTCAATTTATTTCAGGGTTCTGCTGAAAAAAAATCACAAGATATGCCTATTTTTTTCACCTCTAGAGTGGTGTAACCCCTTAACTATTTTCTATGGGGTCACTTAAAAAATAAAATATATGTGACAAAATCTGCAAATTTAAACGATTTACAATAAAGTTTAAATAAAAATTCTTCATTTAAACGATAGAATACCTAGAGATTGTTTATTTTGAGATGCAGAAATGTGCGATATGGTTTGCCTTTAATCACAGAAAAATCGTGTTATTTTTTTAGTTTTATTTGTTTTTGTCCTCTTATTAAACAGTTTTGTCTAAAAAAAAAAAAATTTCTTTAATTGTAATTGCTTTTTTTTCTACTTTTATGGATGGACTTTAATATTTGATGTTTTATTGTTCATTGTAAATTTTAATTTTTAATTTTTAATAAATACATAGATATAGGTTTTTGAAAATTTTCAATTAGTTGAACCGTTTCAACCATTATTTTAATATTAAACATTTGAAGACTAAAAAGCCAAATATCTCAGAAGTGGTGTGCGCTAGTGATTTTAACAAGGTAGGTCTTTTTTATGCCGCACAGATTAGAAAACAAGGATTTTTAAATGGAAATGACGTGCCTTGAAACCTCTTAACCCGGCGTTGGTATGGTGAAAATACCTCCCATTACATTATAACGGCGCTACGGTATAACATACCCCACCATACCGACGCCGGGTTAATGAATTGAGCCAAAAAACTTTCAAATCTAAAATTTCGTATTGAAATTCGCATTTGTTTAAGAGTTACTGCAAAAAAATTAAAATAAAATTCCAACTTTGAGATCCTGTATCTTGGTTACTGTCAACTTTCTTATAAAACAAATGTACTTAGCTGAATCCTAAATTTTTCGTAGTAAAAATATGTGCTTGGATTTTGGCGTATTAGGTTGAGACCACCCTGTATAAAAGGTATTTCAGAACAAGTCTGTCAACCACTTACTGAGCGTTCTTGTGATCGGAATAATAATTTAAGTTTATATAAATATATGTATATCCAAAGATGCTTTGTTTTCAAGATACAGTGTTAAAATTGAAAAAAAAACGGTTTCTCACTTTTAATTTTCAAACGACTGAAGATTTTTTAACTAAATTTCGTTGCTATGTTCTTAAGAAGCAAAAGTTATAAAATAAAGTGTCAAAAATTTAAAAGTGGCATTAATAAGTCATAAGATTGTATTAATCGTAATGTAATTATATACAGGGTAGAACATTTAACTGGAATAAATTCATTTAAAATTCAAGAATTTATTTTCTGAAAAGACGGTCGGACAAGCCAATATTTATTTTTGATTGCAGTTTTTTTAATAATAAATTCATGTATACAGGCATAAAAATCACTAATGACCACCAACTTCATTTTTTCAAATTAAAACTTCCATTTTAATTTCATTTTTATATTCTGCTTCGAATTCCAAGTATGTTTCATGCGCCCTTTAAATACAACATAACATACAGGGTGCTCGAAAAATAAAATGCAATATAAAACTTTATATGAACATCGGTTGTCACAAGCTTCGTTTTAGAGATATAGGGTATTAAAATTGAAGAACTAAATCACATTTTCTTTAATATCTTTCGACTACTTCAAGCTAATTTAACGAAATTTCGATCCGGGGGTTTTTCAGGATGACAAATTTAAAATTTATCGACGATTTCGGTGTATCTTCTAGAGGGCACCAAAAAAAAAAGAAAAAATAGAAAAGGCAGAGGAAAAGATTTTTCCATACTAAAATGACATACAGTGTAGTCACAAAAAAGTCATTACGTATAAAGGGATCCTAAGCTTTGCTTGCAGCGCTCTTTAGAAGGTACATCAAAACCGTCGACAAATTTGAATTTATCATCTCAAAAAACTCACGGATACGAAATTTCATGAAATTAGCTGGAAGAGTTCGAAAGACATTAAAGAAAATATAATTTATTTTTTCAACTTTGCCATCCTGTATCTCAGAAACTGTTTTCAATATATGTTTATATAATATTTTTATCTTAAAATAAGATTTTCTATCAAGTGTTAAAGTTCTGCTCCAAAAAACTGAAACACCCTGTATATGACAAGTATTAGTTTGCCAGGTATGGCTAATTAGGTGGCTTGTGAAAGGCAGCTCAACACAGACGTTTTAGCGTTCAACTTCAAACTTGAATATCTCAGCAAAAAAAAATTATGTAGTTAAAACCGACAATGCATTTTGAAGGCGAAGAATGGCTTTCTATAATGCAGTCACAAAAAATTGTTAATAAAATATTGTTATTCCGATTTAAGCTTTCGAAATTGGTTAAAAAGAACCTCTTTTGACTATTTAGAGTTAATTATATCAAAATTATGATGTGCTAGAACTACTCTACGATCGGATTTGGGTTCGGCGCACTAAATTCTATAAAAAACAACTTTTCTCATTTTTGTTATAAAGTCATGTTGACTAGTGTTATTTATTAAAGTAATATAATAATTAGTTTATGTTAGTTAAAATAACGTGTTACATTATACATACAAATTTCATATAAATTAATAATTAATTTATATTTATTTTTGTTGGGCTTATACTGTTTTAATACTTTCCTGAAAAAAAATAGCAAAAGCATATGAAACATACTTGGAATTTAAGGCAAAATTCAAAAATGAAATAAAAAATAAATGTTCCATTTGGAAAAATGAAGTTGGTGGTTGTAACTTATATTTTTACTACCCTGTATATATGAATTTATCATAAAAAGAATCGCAACCAAAAATAGAAATTGATGTTTCGGAGTATTTTTCTAAAAAACAAATACCTAAATTTTAAATGAATTTATTCCAGTTAAATGTTCCACCCTATATGTATCTCAAATAAAAATGCGGGTCAAAAACGCTTTAGCGGACTAGCTAAAAACAGTTTTTTTTTTTAAACGGTTAATACAGGACACTTCCTTATGACTTTTACAGTTAACCTAGGTGAGGAAAAATTTTTGCAAAAAAAATTTTTTCGCCAAAATTTCCTGAAATATTGGGTTTTACACTATTTCTTCATTTTTTGAAAATTTTTGTCAATACTTTACTGTCTTACGGGACCCGTGGAATGAATAGGGGTGCTGGGTGGGGTAAATAAAAGATTTTTTTTTATTTGTCATATACATATATTTCAGAAAACATATTTGCCGTGAACGTGAGAGATTATATGTATTGGCAAAAGCATCTGCCTGTAGGACGTGTACCTGATACCATAAGAAATGGTTTATAATATAAACATATTATAACATATCATGTTGAGGTAGCAATGTCGAGCTCATTGCGTGGAGCCTCCTGCAAAATTGTTTCAGTTTAAACCAAACCTCTTCCACATAGTTGATGTTTACCCCTGTTACAACCATGAACATATTTTAAAATGCATAATGCGACCCAAACGATTATATTAGCGTGGCCCTGCGCAAGAAAAATATTTGACACTTTCATTTTAAGTAAAACCACTAAAACCGAAAAAAAAAACGTTGATCGAAATAAGTCAATAAAAAATGACCAAAAACATTTTAGTTCATAAAATAACAAAATATTACATACACACGGTGAATCAGTTTGCCCCACCCAGCACCCCTAATTACTCCATGGGTCCCGTAAGACAATAAAGTATTTAAAAAAAAAACGCGAAAAAATTGTGCAAAATTCACTGTTTGAAGTGAATTTTTCGGAAAAATTTTTTGGAAAAATTTGATTTTTCCTCACCTAGGTCAATTGTAAAAGCCTTAAGGAAGTGTCCTATATTGAAAGTTTTCAAAGAAACCTGCTTTTAACGAGTCCGCTAAAGCGTTTCTTCACCAAAAATGCTTTTCAAGAACTTAACATTTTGAAAACGGTTAAAGTTAAAAAAATCGTTCTAAACAAAATTTGTTTAGAATTTAATAAGAAATCGAAATATTGAAAAATGTATAGGGTGTTTCATTTAAAAAAATATATCCTTTTGGCCTTTATTTATTATGAAACAAGATGGATAAAAGATGGTGTTTTTCGTCTTATTTAAAGCCTCATTTAGATTTTTGAAAAAAATTATCCGCTAAAAAATTTTAGGGGGGGACAATTTAAGTTTACACTGTATAGTCAGAATTTTCATACAGTTACTCCTATATCTCAGAAACTGCAATATATTTCAAATTTGAACTATTTGAATATCTTTAAATTTCATTTGTGATTTATCTAAAATGTTTCCTTGTATTGATTTTAAGAAAGAAAGTATTAAGACAATTTTAAACTCAATTTTTTCAATATATTATAAAAGAGCATCGTCAAAAATCTTTTAGTATAAAGTTTTATTAAAATAGAACCGACGGTCTTTGAAATATGAAGTTTTAAGGAAAGATGTTTACTTTTAAATTGTAAATCATTTTAATTCTCTTGTTGTTATTATGAAATAATTATAAAATGTGTTAATAAATTATTTTTATTGTTTCTAGTTATTTTAGCAATCATTGCAATTGCTAGCAATAAAAAATGCGAAAGAAAATAAAGGTAGTAGGAATCTAACCCAGAACATCCGACGCTCTAACTCGTTTCCTTGTCCGCTCAACCACCGCCGCTTATGGTATTGCTTTTATACGCTGAACGCATTTTGTCGATCCTTACTACCCTAATTTTTTTTTCTATTGATAACAATAGCAATTATCGTTAAAATAATTAGGAACAATAAAAATAATTTATTTAAGGCCTTTTTAATTATTCAACAATTATAAGAGAATTTAAATGATTTATAGTTTAAAACTAAGCATTTGAACTTAAAACTTTATATTTCAAAATATTTTGTACTAAATGGTTTTCCACGGTGTTCTTTTATGATATGTTGGAAAAATTGAGTTTAAAATTGTTTCAATACTTTCCTTCTTAAAATCGGTGCCTATTTCTTAGCAATAAAAACGTACAACAATAACTAAAAGAAAAAAAACCTAAGCAAATTAAAGTGGGAATTTAAAGAGACTCAAAAATACACATGAACTTTTCTTCATAAAATGACCTGAGAAATCTTGATATATTAGTGCATCATTAAGAAATACCCTATATGTATTCGAAAAAATCGATTTTAATATCGTAGGATGGTGTTTCCGTATTTTTAATCCATTTGATGGATCGAGGCAATTTTCCTCGAGAGTTCGAACTGTCATCGATACGTATTCAAAGGGGCTGTGGGGCAAAAAAAACGGGTTGTGTTGTCTGATTGACAGGCACTTAACTGGGATGCGCGCCCTACAAGAAGTGGTGTGGGTCGAGGAATTACCATTGAATGGAACTCTCCTGGATATCCCCAATGGCCATAATTCTAAAAATGTATTTTAGTCCAACCCTGACCCCAGGGGGGGTTTTCTTGACGAATAAAAAGAAATAACAGGCTTGTTTTATTATCCGGCGCAAGGGTGTTTGACAAGGGTGCGAAAATGTCTTTTTAAATATTTTACGGCCGTCGGACGATGTTTGCTCTTAGAGGAGAAACAATTCCCCACCTCCTCCTGCTGAACCATTCTCCAAACTCCTTTCTCGGGTTATCCTTTAGATTCACATTATTTTTAAGGAAATAGTTTGGCAACATTGCCGTCCAACCCAAAATGATTTGTCTGAGTGTTGCGCTTAATTACCATTGGAGATCGCTCCACTACTATCGGACAAGCTAAAAATTCGAAATTTCAACTTTTTTTCCTCTTTTCACCTCCACTGCTCCTTTCGCTTCAATCAGCCAGCCATCCATCACATTCGAATCGAATTAAAGGGCTTTAAGTCTATCGGTAAATGTGTTTTGCAAACGCGAGCGAGCGCGCCCGTCTTTCGAGCCTATACACGGGACGCTTCAAGAAATAAGGCTTAAAAAGAAGAAGAAGAAGACGAAGATGGGGGAAGAAAGAGACGACGAAGATGACGGTGGTCCTTGACGAAAGCTTTTAGTGTTCCAGCGAGGAAAAAACTCTCCGCGCTCGAGGGGAAAATGTAATTTCGAAATTATGCCGCCTCGTGTCAACGTTTTTCGAACGGTTAATGAGATTTGAGATGTTTCCAAACGTCTTTCTACTACCTCTCCACCTGCTGCTGTTTTGGTTTGATTCAAAGGCGAGACTTAAAATGGACATTATTCGGACGTTCATTTCGTTCTAAAAACTCACTAAATTCCAATAAGAATTAGAGAGAAAGATGTCTATTTTTCCTGGCCATTTCTTCTTTTTCGCGGCCGTCCTAGGTCCGAAAAGGAAAATCCTCACTCGCCTTTTCCACCCCACCCTAAAAGAACTTAATTATTTTTTGTTGGGACCGCTCTACAGGTTTTTTCCTTTCTCGCTTTCCCTTATCCGCAACTTCTTTCGACGTTAATTCATTTCGTTCGTCACGCAATTGTGAGTTTCTTTTCGTCGACGAGGACGAGGAGGAGACGGTGGTGGAGAGGGAGGAGATGGTGTCTATTTCGTAATTTCCACTGCTTTTAGACGGGAGCGCTCACGCACGAATTAACATTCGAGAAAATCGTGAATAACAGAGCGAGAGAGAAAATCATTTATTTTTCCTTCACACACAAGAAAGATGGTGAGAGGCTTTTTCAAACTCATCCAGGTGTAAATGGATTCTTGTTTTGTCCTCGCTTGAAAAAAAACGCAGGCTTTTGTTTGTGTTTTGGTATGAACTAAATGTTTATCTTTGATCGTTTTTGAGAAATGCCTGAAACTGTAATACAAGGTGTCATTGCTTTTGTCTGAATATCTGATCATCAGTTAGACTCGGGAAATGTAAGAGTAACGTACGTCCGCCTCAATTTAGAAAGGGAAAAAGTCCCCCCGAAACGATTAATCACCAGGTTGAGCTCCCGCGGCTGTTCCCCAGGTGATTAATAGGGCTTCGCCAAAGAGTTTTACGTAGTAGTAACGGAAAAAGGAACCCCCACATCACGGCCAATTAAAATAATCCATAATAGCTACATGTGTTGTAAAAAAATGTTATTGTATTTTCGAAAATTGTGTGTCTACGCCACTGAATGGAATTGCAACAATGTATTTTATGTTGCCAAATTTTCCAATAATAATATACATACATATACAGGTATGTGAATACTTTTTTAAGAAACTTAATTGCCCACATTTGGATACACTTCATATCAATGGGATTCTCACTTGGAGGATTTCAAGCCATTTTCACGTTGCCAAATCGTTCTCTATCCTAGATTTAGTATTTGCGCATTTGACCAATTTCTTTACATGTAATAAAAAAGACAAAACATTTGTGCATTGTTTTGCAGAATATGAAATTTAACATCGTTTCAGCCACAATACGGTTTTATCAGGCACCCTTTCGTTCTAATAGTAAAAATATGGGCTTCGTCGTTACGATGTGGCTATTGTTCGTTTGTAAAACCGTGGATAGTGAAGAACAAAACAGTTTTTGCATTCGGAAATGTTCGTTTTAAACAAAACACATACGATTTCCAAACGCTATATAAAAATTAAGTTGACGATTTTTACTGACGGTCGTTAATTGGCAAGCGGAAAAAGGAATTTCTGCAACGTGTCTCTCTCTCCCTTGTGTGTAACCCAGGTCGAGAACCCTCCACACGTTCCAGGTCCTTGGCGACAATGATAGTTGGTTTATTCCCGGCCACAAAGAAACACTTGTGGCGCGAAAAAGTTCTCGCCCCCATTTTTCCTGCTGACTAAGTAGGAGCCCCAACCCCCCTACTTTTACAGCATCTCCAGATACACATAGAGAGAACAACATCCTCATGACGAGGCGAAAAAATCTAGAACAAGTGCTTAAAAATTAATTGAGACACTAGAAACTGTCACTATTTCTGCAAAAAATTAAAAAAACTAAATCGATTTTTCCTTCCCGAGGCAAATCCACTCATTTATTCATTTCAAAAGCAACACGCCAACCATCGAATCGATCCAATATCTCGATGATTTTTTATAGACGTGACAACATCGCCAGACACGTGCTCTGCTGCACCGTTTCCCGCAACCGGGTGGTAATCCGATCACCGGGTACAGCAGGATGTGGCAATGATACTCGAACGTGCCGGTTACATTCTAGGGAAGCCCTTTTTTTAAGCGATCCTGCGGACCTTTGCCTCCAAAGGCGGAACTATGATAAAATATTAACTTGATACCCTTGAATGGCAGCAGGATAATGTGTATGGGCGACAAAGAGAAACGTTACATAGATCTAATGCCACATTTATGTGTATTTTATACGAATCGAATGAGTTTCGACATTTAGTTTTTCTTGTGAGTTGACAAAGCATTTTTCAACTAATTTTTGACGAGAAAATGTTTAAGCCCGAACCTCTAATAATCCGAACGCGTTACTTTTTCTCACAAAATCATAAAACACTCTGTTTTTGACATTTTACAGATATATAGATTTAAAAGTGTACTCCAAACATATATATGAACTCGTTGACCAAACCAGTGGACTCCAAAGTATGACAAACATGACGTTCCGATTTGGAATAATCGTCAATCCATTCAATAAGCTTTATCGTCTCAAATCCCTGGGGTCTCTATTAACATGACGCTTTTCATAAAAAATAAAAATTCTCTAATTTTTACGGGAAATGTGTATTAGAAAACTCTATAATAGCAGTTTTTGCAATCGTCCCGGACCGTTTCTATGCTAAAACTCTCCGCTAAGGGGTCCGGACAATGTTTACAGGAGAATTCGAAATATTTGCATTCCTTAAACCTACAAAAAAGCAGATTGAATAGTTAAAAAAATCAATTTTCAATGAAAATCAATTTTTTACTCACTTGCAATCATGGTTCGAATAACTGACTTTCAACCGATATCCGGGTGTATATTTGGTTTCCGCAGGCGGATATCGGCCAGTGCTGCATAGATACCCACAACTAATTGTTGCATAACATTTTTCGGGTTGTTGGCAAGTGGATATAATGCAACATGATGACGACGGGTAACGGTTTTTGTCTGGCAAAAGGCTACTGTGAAGATCCACGATCGCAGAGACCATGGAAGATGTCACGCAAACAATTGCAAGCACGATAGGTACAATGCTAAACTTTTAATTGCAGAGAAAAATCATTATATTGACGTTACGAAGACTTTTACCATTTACCATGATTGAGTTGCTGTTGTACACGCGTCAAATTCATTCGTTTGACTGAAACTGGCAAAATATTTGTTTTTCGATTGCATCAAATAGTGATAACCTTTTGAGTGCATCGAAATGCGATTTTTAATTTTGAAAGAAACAAGATTTTTTTACAATTTTTTGAAAAACTAGAAGAATTATAGCAGAATAAATGACAGTGGTAGGAAAATGGACGGACTTATTGCTGTATGAATTCCGTCCATGTGACAAGGACGTTTATACCAAGTTTTTCCAATTCTTCCCGTCCACTTCTCGTTATTATCTCGCCTTCTTTATTCACCACAACCAAAGTAGGTAGACTGCTGATTTCATATTTATATCTTAAAAAAAGTACGTTTTTAGTGCATTTATTTTACGTTTGTCTTATTGTTAGTGCACTACAACCTCAGTTCGATGGCCACAGTATCTTTGAATGGTATAGCAAGCCATGGTCCCTGTCTAATCGTAAAATCGTGCTTGAAGTTCTTTTCTTCAGTATCAGAAGTGACGTAAATGATTTCCATGCCGGTATCTAATAATGTTATGTATCGATTTTTTTACTAATTTTTCGAAAATAAATAATTTTACGTAACTTCTTTTCAAATTTTCCTGATACACGTTCTTAAGCTTTTGCATGAATTCTGGCCGATTAACGAAGGATGCAGTAAACAAATAAATGAGTAATCGTTTCTTTTTCAACACATTCTTGATTGGATGCAGGCTTCCATCCTTAGACATTACATTTTTCCCTTCTAACATATCCATGTCAAACACCTGACTTGTCAAAATCGAAAAAATTATGAATTACATTCACAATCTAACTAACCGAGTACTTGACTCCCTCTTTCTATGTTCCTCTCTTTCTCTGTATGTGTATGTATCGAAACTCATTTGCTTAATGGCCTGTCGTAATCTAGATAGTTTGGGCCATGGTCGGCTGAAAATATTCGCCACGCCACTGTCAATGATAGCTAATAATAATCAGATGAAACACCTGCGATTCCAGGAGGGCGCCTAATGGTTTTCTAATGGTGGACTTCTACGGGAAATCGCGCTTCTGGAAGGTTCTTATCTACCGCGGAGGTTATTTCTTTCTACCGTCAACCACCCTCCTTCCCTCCATATACAGCCAAGGCTAATCGATGATCCTCGGCCAGATTCGATTTCCCGAGAGCTCTGAAAGAGGGAGAGAGAGGGTGTGAGAGAAAGACAGACATAGAGAAAGACAGATAGAGAGAGACAGAGAGAACGAGAGAAGAGGATTTAATTTGGAAAATGGGAAAGCCAAAGCGATCGCTATCTTTCCCTATTATGTTAGCGGCGTTTCTCCGGTTTTGTTCCGATTCGATTCGGATTTCCATTAAAAAAACCATTTTTGACCTTTCGTTTCTAACTACAACCCATCGTGTATGACTTTTTTAAAGCTCAAAAAAAAATTAAAAAAATTTGATGGGATCATCCTTGACCAGATGTTTTGTATACGTGTATGAGACTGTCAGCTGTTTTTATTTATTTGTTTAGTTAACGTCGCGGTCGGCCAGGTGTTCTTCGGGGGGAAGAGCGGGACCAGGATTGGAAACAGCTGAATTCAAAGTAGCGAGACACCCCACAATAGCGATTCAACAAGTCCAAGAGTGTGCTGGTTAGAGATATTGGGGACGGGGAGGGGAAATGTGGTAGGTTGTTCACGCAACAATGTGTCCAGATGGCGAGGGTTTGGTATTCATTTTTCTATGCACCCCCTCGCTTGATAACAACGCGACGGTTTTTATTGTTGAATCTAAGGGGTGTTTAGAGAAATTGAAGCTTGAATGAAGCATTAAAATAAAAAATTAATTAAAACAAGAATTAAGAGGAATTAATAAGAGAAACAAGACGCCCGATAAACGTTAATAATAAAACTAAAATTCCTCGAAAATTGAGGTAATAAACGTTGATTAAAGTAGTAAATGGGGAAAATTGTTACGTTTCGTGTGTATTTTTGTCAATCTTCGTCTGAATTTGATGTTTTACGACTGTAAATTATACTCACACCTGTCGGTTTATGTAAACGCACACAAATGGAGTGTAATAAATCATAATTAACCCCTTTTACTGGGAGTAGGAAGGGGGTGAATTTTGATACACGAGCCATCCAG
>JABRWK010000791.1:0-11684 GCA_013372445.1 Hypothenemus hampei | reverse complement strand
GAAATTGATGACGTTTAATTGATGACGCACGGGGCATGACTCGCCGTTTCAACTGTACATATTCATATGTAACTTTAATTGTTAATATCTCGGTAACTATTGCGCTTAGGTATAGGACATGGTACATGAAACATACTTAGAATTTTAAATAGAATCTAACTATGAAATAAAAAATGAGGGTTTCCTTTTGAAAAATAAAGTTGGTGGTCGTATCTGATTTTTGAGCTACCCTGTATAAATAAATTTATCATCAAAAAAACCGCATTTAAAAATAAAAATTGATGAGTCCGAGCGTTTTTTCCAAAAAACAAACGGCTGAATTTACACATTATTGTAGAGAAGCACTGTATGTATTTTAAGCTCTCGTTAATATTATTTATATTATTCTAGTAATTGTTTCTTCCTCGGCGCCCCAAAGACTTACAATTTTGCATTTTTTTGCCAAAATTATCCCATTTTTAGAGATTTGATCTACTTTTTTTTATACGAGCGCAAGGGCGCAACACCTTTTACTTGAAATATATTTATTATAAAGTACACTATGACACAAATTATACAGAAAGATAAAACTGTTGCGCCACCAACATTTCTTAGGGCCGAAAAACTCCCTTATGGGCCCTCATACTTTGGAAAAAGAATTTGTTATAAAAGTTAAATCTGAAGTAGTTTCTAGAGACTTTTCATTCAAGAATTTGGATATAACACACGGCTTTTTGAAGGATTCATGTCGCGTCTACTTACTCCAGAAACTCCAAAAATGCATTTGTAATCGAACAGTAACTACTTGTTTCTTAACGAATTTGAACTTTTTTTAATGAACTGATCAGAATCAGAAAATAGTGTATGGACCGTGGCGAATTTGCTGTTATTTCATCATTCTTCTAAAAAATAAAAATATATTATTAAAATTAAATCAATCGATACGCTGTAAATAGCACTTGGAATGTCGCCGCGATATGGAGCAAGTGACATTTATTGTTTGAAGACCTTTAACTTATAGATCTTTAGCAACATCCCTTGTAAGAATGAAACAGAAAACCTTGGCGAAAGAAATACTAGAGAAACCGACTCTATTTTTCTATGAACCTAATATGTCGACCATATGTGGGTTTTTCTAAAATAAGGGAAACAGTGTAGGGTAATTTTTAGCAGGTGTACTCCCCCTCCTCAAAATGAGTGTGAGAAAGAAGTAAATGAGTTTTCCAGACAATTTCACCAGTCAATTTGAAGAAGAAAGACCGTCTTCTTAATAGACTTGTTATGTTGCCGTTCAACTAAAACGAATCATTTTTAAATCGCCTTTAATTAAAAACGACTTTAAATTTAATTAAAGCTCTCTTCCATTTTTTATTCCATAAAGTCATCTGTCAAAATAATTAAACTGGCCAGCAGCAGTGTTAAGACCTACTATGCTAACGTTTTCAGTATACACAACCCGCATGCAACATTACGGCTTGGCTATTGCTATAAAAGGTCCGTTCCAGAATTCTAAATTACATATTTCGGATGTATTCCAGTACGATTCAGTAGGCAAACACTTGTTGCCTGCGTAGAATAGTCTTTGTAAAAACATGGAATTTCTTCAACAGTACTCTTCAGATTTCAGTCAAGTTACTCAATCCAGAAAAATGAATGTATCCAAAAGGAGAAAAGATGGATTTTCAACAGGACTTAAGCAAAGAAGTCAAGCGAATGCTAGAGAAAGAGATCGAACCCATAGGTAATGTTCTAAAAAATTAAACGTTATTTTAATGTTTTTTTTAGTGTAAACACTGCCTTTTCCACTTTGAGAACACTTATTCCAACTGAACCAAAGGATAGAAAATTAAGTAAAATTGAAACTCTCCGCCTAGCCTCCAGTTACATTTCGCATTTAGGCACGCAACTAATAGCCGGTATTTTTCATAGGAGTCCGTTTGAAAAAGAAAATTTTACTAATGTAATAGTATATTTTAGGACCCATTGAGCAACCTTGTTTGAGATTAGTTCAAGCTGAAGACAATAATCGGCAAGTTTGCACTTTTTGCATTTCGCACAAGAAATTCTCAGTAAGTCAGTAAACAAACACGTATTTTTTTACATTAACGCCCTCTTTGATTTATTATAGAACATATTGTCCCAAGAGAATTTGAACAATTGTCAAATCTACGAGTGTCCTCCAATGTATTCTGAGACATCTTCATCTTCCGAGTCGCTTTCTCCAATTTTAACAACCCATATTTTTAATCAATAACGATTAAAATTAGGCAACCAAATATACATACATATGTATATATATATTAAATATATATATATATATATTTAATATATATAGTATATACATATATAGGTACTAATTAAGACTAGATTGGTAGGGTAGAGAGATTACCACCAATATCAAAACGGCGGGCTTTTTAAACTTATTAACCCAAGAATTTGTAAACTTATTCGAATTAAATTGTTTGTAATTGTTTGAAATGAGGGTATTTTAATTTTTTTGCGTGATTCATCACGTTGCCTTGATGGAAAAGAGCTGGCAACAAAGCCCGACACTTAATTAGAAAGAATTTCAATTAAATGACACTAGTTGCACCCTAAACCATTTATTTCATTTCAAATAATTTATACATTTTATTAATTTCTCGCAATTTCGTGATTGGTTTTGTACCAATCAACACTTTCTTGTATCGCTTGCGAGAAAGGTGTAAATTGAAAATCGGGCAAATATTTTCTAAGTTTCTTATTACTAGCAGTTTTCTTGTATTGCCCATCGGCTTTGGTAACATCAAATTCTATTTTACCTTTAAAATCAAAGGCTTTGGCCAAATCGTTTGCTAAATCTTTTATGGACACTTCATCTTCTTCATCAACTACACAAATACTTTTAGAAGGAACAGCCATTATTAATACTGTAACATACCTGACAAAATAACTGGCTCTATTTCGTTGTACTCCCTCAAAGCCCACAAGAACAATCGTGCCAAATCTAGGGAGTATATAAATTGTCGTAAGGGCTTTCCAGTGCCCATTACTGTAAATATATCGCCACCTAATAAATAATTATGGTTAAAAAATAATTATTTGAAGAAAAAATCAAAATAACCTTGACTAATTGTATCGTAAAGTTTTTTAATTAATCCAGGAATTACATGACTTGATTCAGGATTATAATTATCATGCGGTCCAAACACATTACAAGGAATTACAGAAGTAAATTGACAACCATGTTGTTCGTGATAAGCTCGATTCATGACGTCAATCATACGTTTCGCATAGCTATAGCCAAAGTTTGAAGGGTGAGGAGGACCATTGTGAACCTAAAACATGCCTTTACTATAATATTATATTACTGTGTTTGTGTTGATATTTTTGATAGTACCATAGTCTCGTCTATAGGATATTGGGTTTTGTCTGGAAAAATACATGTTGATAGACATGAAACAACTTTTTTCACTCCCACTTCAAAACTCACTTGTAAAACGTTGTCATTTAGGCGAAGGTTGTTTCTCTAAGAAAAGACGTTATTAGCAATAAGTTTTTTCGGTCACTTATTAAGCTCACCAAAAAATCTAGATTATGGCTCATGTTATGAAAGAGACCACCAACCATTGCCGCTAAATGTATTACGTGAGTGGGTCGGTGTTTTTCAAATAGTTGCTTTGTAGCATTATAGTCACTGCAATAAGTAACAAGAGTTTTGCAATAAAGAAAACGTCTTGACACGTCATATTTTAAATTTGAATGCCTTAATGCAAACAATATAAAAATCAAATTAGAACACTAAAATTTTACCACAAGTCTGCATCTCTGCTGCTAAGAAAGATCCAAGTTTCATCAGTCTTTCCTTCACTTTGCACAATAGTTTGAATGGCATTACCCACTAGGCCAGAACCGCCGGTTACCAAAATCACCTTTTTTAGTGACATTCTTAATTTATCTGCGAATTTATTTAAATAAAATCTACTTTTTATGAGTAAAAATTATAACACGTCAACAGAAACATTTATTGAGGTTAGGAAATTTCTTATTTAACTGTCACTTGCCACATTATCAACACTAGCTGCTTTCGTTTGCTTCTATGACTCGTAATTATGATCCAAATATTTTGATTGGTTTAGAATAAATCATAATCAGGGAATCTGTGGCGAACGAAAGTAGCTTTTATTGCAACTTGTTGCAGCCTTGTCAACACTAAGAATTTTAATGAGAAACAATATCCATATCTCAAAGCAAAAGGGTACTAATTGGAAGTCTAAAATTTCAATTTTACACGAGTGAGGAAAAAAAAATATTTAAATTGCGTTATGTGAGTCCTAATGCATTTTTTTCTATGTAATGTAGTTTTACCCTTCGTGATGTATTTATTATGTTGGGCTTTATACATGTATTTAATATAGAGAAATCAGAAATCAAAAAAAATATGGAAAGTGAAATTTTTGACTTAGTACCCTTTTGCTCTGAGGTACGGATATGTTTTCTGATGTCATGAGCAATTTTGATATTTCCGTTTTTTAATTATAATTCATTATCTCTATCAGGATGTGAGCAAATACAAAATGACTAAAACATAAAAAGGAATCTTTAAGGAAATTATTTATAAAATAAGGAAAAATAGAGAATAATAGTTTTCCGTTCTTTATCGGGAGTGAGATTAAATGTTGAAATCAGAAAATTGATTCAATTGAATTAAAATACATATCCAGCTAAATTATAATATACAGGGTGTCTTAAAGTCGGTGCCGCTATACTTATTACATGGAAACGGAAAGTAATATAACAAATTTAAAATATTGGTCTTAAATGGTACTGGAGGTCTTCATTACGACTTGAAAAAGTTCAGGTAAATATAGGTATACAATCAGGGCTCCAGCTCCAATCTGCTTCAAACATTTTTCTATGTATTAGGGACTGTTGCTTAGTATAAAAGTATGTCTTTCAAAGTGGGGAAAACCACTTTTAACCGTTATTTATGAAAAAAATCTTATATTGTAATTTTCTACTGATTTAATTAATTTTTCTCATTACTAAAGTGTCTGACGGGACCGTGGAATGAAAAGGGGTGCTGGGTGGGGTAAATAATACTTCGTTTTAATATATTTTGGTAAAATCTCATTTTTTTCCAAAAATTTGTTTTGTCATTTTACACTTGTTATGCTTTTTTCTAAAGCAAAACTAATCTAACCGTCAGTTACCTTCTTTTTAAACCCTTTTCTTTCGTGGAATTCTCTATTTAATGGAACTCACGGGTAATACAAGTGAATGAATAGGTTAGTTCTGGTAAAAAAAAGAGAAAAGAAGTCCCATTAAAACGAGAATTTCACGAAAAAAGAAGTTTGAAGTGAAAGTAAGGTAATGTAAGATAAGATGCGATTAAAAACCCGAAAAAAGAATTTTATGACAGAAAGATTCCGAAAAATATACTAAAACCACGTTGTAGTTACCCCACACAGCACCCCTTTTCATCCTACGATCCAGTAAGATACACTGGTAGTGAGAAAAATTAATTAAATTAGTAGAAAATTACCGATAACAAAATTTTTTTTCAGCTGTCCGAACATATAAACATATAAATAGTTGTTAGGGCTGTATACATATATAGTTTATTAATTTGAGGTTTCCAAGGTTTCAAGTTATCATTAGAACGTGTTAACAGGTCTTAAAACATATTTTGAAGAAAAGGAAAAGTAAAAATTGTTTAAAAAAGTAGATATATTAATAGTTTATAGAGTCAATTAAAAATTCTACGAGAACTGTTTTTGTTTTTGTACTTTAACAAAGTACAGGAACAAATAGAAATTTAAAATAAGATAAACAAGTAATACAAAAATTTACTAAAAAAAAATTAAATACAAATGAATAAAATTTCTTGTAACAATTAAAATTGATTATTTTTTAAAGACATCACTTTATTTTGGATTAATTGTCACATATTTTTTATGGGGATTAGGGAATCTTTTATAAGTAATGGGGGTCATTGGTCTAACAAGGAAACCGCAAGAGGCATAATTCCGATTTTGATGAAATTTCGCAGGAAATTAGTTTAAATCTATCCAGGAACATGTGTATATTTTAAACGAGATAGTCAACGTTTAAAGATCGACAACTACTCTCAAAATGTCTTAAATTTTTATTTTTTGGCAATAACTAAAGAAATATCGCTTTTAGTTTCTTTTGTTTCAAATTTAACTTTTTTTGTCGCCGTTTTTACATACATATATTGAGTTATCTTATTAAAGGTATTGCCATTCTGAGGAGAAAATATTTCTTTTTTTTGAAAATTCATACACGGGGTGATATTTTTGGTCTTGAACAAACCCACTAAATTTTTTGAATACGGTTTTGAATTTTTTGAATTTAGATCACACTGTCTTTTTCGTATACGACAGTAGGTATACTCTTTTACTACAAATTGAAAGAATACGCATACAGGCATCGTTCAAAGTCATAGCCAAAACTATTTTTTGTCAAAATGGTAAAAATTTCTTGTATAATAAAAATATAAAAAACAAGCAACTTTTCAATAGTCATTTGATATTTCCTATAATACTCTCGTTCCATGGCAGAAATATGTATGTACAATTTTTCATGACTCACCGCTGTGCGTATTTCTATTCCTGTGTTCATTTTGCGACAGTGTTAAACTGAAATACACACGGGTTTGTTACTGAAGAATTGTTTTTAAATCCGTGCTGATTCCAAGACCATTGGTTTTAAATTGGATACGAAATTGCAAAGGAGTAGCGCCATCTACCTGTCTCCACTTCCGTGTTCATTTCATATACCGATTCGATCACAAAAAATTAAAACGTATCAAAATTGCAGAAAATAATTGATTAGAAATTAAAATGAGAATAGATTCGTGATAATACTTACACTTACTTAAAATGTATGTTTTTATATAATATAAATAAATAATATATTATATAATTTAATTATATATTATATAATTCAAAGTTATAAATGACATTAAAAATAAAAACATTATAAAATTATATTATTATTTTTAAAAGTAAACAGTATTTATCTCTAAAGAATATTAACATTTCAATATAGGATTAAAATCGTTTTTACTACGTATTTGTAAATTTAAATGCTTCCGTAATTCGTCGCAAGTCAGTATCCAATTCAGTATCGAGGCTTTTCGAATCAGCACGTATTTGTGAGCAGTTCTTTTACAATAAACCCGTGCAACATTGTCGCGAAATGAACACTGGAATGGAAATACGCCACCGCCATATAAAGTTCTTATAGTTATTATTCGTTAAGTGGAGGACGACCTGTTTAACATCTTTGTTGGCTTGGATGTTCCTACTTATTGCCACATTTTTTTTTACAGGCTTGTCTTCTTTCTTTCTTGAAAAAACTGCTCTTATCACTTCACTACAGCATTTTAATGTGTTTTACTGTCCAACATTCAAGGTTTATGTTATACCTAATTAATTTCTTGTAGGCCGTTTCGTTAAATTCGACCCTTTCATCTTGCCATTTTGAGCATTGGAATATGAATTGTTCGACATTATTGATACTGCGTCATAGTACCAACAACAGAGAGTGCTTATTGTTCGCTAATCTTAGTTATTACTCCAATTCATTAATTTTATATTTACTGGAATATAAAAGGTCTGTTCGTACACAAATCCGAAACTAATCATCGCCACGCTGATTGGTCAAAAACAGTTTGCAAACTGATTCGAAATTGTTTTTGACCAATCAGTGTGGCGATGACTGGTTTCGGATTTGTGTACGAACAGACCTAATGTATTAAATGTACACTAGGCGTTACAATTAACGCATCACACGAAAATTCCTAAAATTCAAAATTCATTTTTTTCCTACAACATTGATCCGATTTCAAAGATTTTTATTTTGATTTGTAGACTTTTTCTTCCGAAAGAATCTAGTACACTCAATTCTGTTTTTGCACGAACTTTTTGTTACACATATCTTTGAGAACGTATCTATTGTGTAAAAACAAAAATAAGTGTAGAGTACAATCTCGACAATCCGAACTAATTGTTGCAAAGCGTTTTTCGGATTATTAAAATAGTTATCTGCTACTTATACAATGTACGTATTAGGGTAAAGTTGCCTAATGTGGACCGTCGTCTAATTTGGATCGCTGCGATAATCGATGCCCTCTAAGGGCTCTGAATTATTTTAATAAGCAATCTGTTAAAAAAAATCCATTATGTTATTTTGAACATGCACAAGACGAACTTCTTTTCCAAGGCAAACTCGGAGCCCTTATAAGGCCTCGGTTATTGTAGCAGTCCAAATTAGGCAACTTTACCCTAAATAGAAATAAGTACAATAAGTACACACAATCTTCGTTTGCGTCGTAATTATAAGATCGACTAAAACATGAAGTATAACATCCGCTAACAATAAGTCAGATTCTCACAAAAAATCAATTTATCTGATCTATTTACGCTAAATCCAACACTAAACAGGAATGAAAATACCGAAACAGTTTCAATGACTTAAGACTTAAGTAAACAAACCCCTGTGTCGCGGTTTTAATTGCTTTTTGTCAGTAAATGGGTCAAAGAAACTGATTTTTTGTGAATGTATGAATTATCCTTGAAGGGAACTATAGAAAAATTGGTCACTGCTACAAGAGTCAAGGTCACCTACCACTGCATCAGCGATTTTTATATGATGTTTGGATAATCAAGTTTGTTCGGATTATGGTTTGGGCGCCAACTATTCGGATTAAGCCATGTTTGGATTAACGTGGTTCTGCCGTATTTCAAATTTTTATTTAGAGTTTAGTTTTAGGCATGTACAGGGTATGTAAATAAGATAACGTTGTTTCATCGATTTTTCAACAGTCTTTGGGGCATTCTAAATGCATTATTTGTCATCAAAATGTAGTCCAGCATTTTCTAGACAATTTGTTTATTGAATCATATTTTTATTTCTTTATTAAATGAAAAAGTGGACTTTTTACGATTAACGTGCCAGTTTATTGAAAAAGAATTAAAGAAAAATAAAACGAAGTAGGTTATGGAGGAAAGACAATTCATCTGAAAAATTAAAAGAAATGTATGAGACGTAACATTTTTAAATCTAAACCACTAATACCTAAAAGAGTTAACTCATCTTCACAAAAGAAAAGTTAAAAATCAAATAGAACAAATCAGTACCCCGTATTTTCTAAAACGAAAATTTTAATTTTAACTAATCGTCTTTCCTCCATAGCATTAGTTTTAAATGTTCTCTTTTTGTTTTAATTTTTCTTCAATAAATTATTCCGTTAATCGTAAAAAGTCCAGTTTCATCTAATAACATGACTCAAAAGATTGTCTAGAAACTGCTGGGCTACATTTTGAATATCGTCGGCTTAATCCACATATCACATAAGTCCATTTTTTGGCAAAATGTGGATGTTATGCCCGCCTTTTAAAGAAGCGCTAAATGCACCTTCCCACAAAGGCAAAGAACTCCAAAAATTTTTGGAACTTATATGATATGCGGATTAAGCCAACGATATGGTAATCGCTGAATTTAATTAAACACGTAGATTGTTGTAAACATCGATAAAAAACATCATCTTAGTTACACACCCTGTACGTCCTTAAGCTAAGCTCTAAATAAAAATTTTAAATGCTACTTTGTTTCCGAAGAAAAAGCATCAAAGAAAAAATATTTGAAATTAGAGCAGTGCAATAAGAGAAAATGGATTTTGAATTTTTGGAATTTCCTTTTAATACGTTAATTTTGACGCATAGTGTATTTTACTTGTTTTAACAAATATACTGGTCAAAACAATTTGGGGATATTTTTTAAATTTGAAAACATTTTTGATCAGTGTAAAACTATTAAAAATAAAATTTTTTACACTGACCAGAAAAATCTTAAAATTTAAAAATATTCCTCCAATTGTTCTGATCAGTGTAGTATAAATGTTCTGTGAGGAAAACTGAAAACTAACGCAAAAAGTTGACTGACAGTAATGAATTTATTCTAGTTATATGTAAGGCCATAATGCTTAACTAAAATAAGACTCTAGAACCTTAGTTTAATGCGAGTTCTTAGTTTATTTACTAGTATATAGTTTAATATTCACGTACTCTAGACTCTAGAGTGTGTGAATATTCCTATCCGCCATTTTGGGTCTCTGTATTACTATCTTACTGTGTGTTTACATGAACGAGCTTCAAGCAATATAAAAAAAAAATTGAGTGATTCTCGTAAAATTATTTAACGTTAAGACGAACAAAAAACGTATATTACTTAATGTTTTTTTGAAATAGTATGCAATATATTACAGGTTATGATTTAAAATCCTACTTTTATCAGCATTTTTTCCAATAAATTTAACTATTCCCACAAAATCTTTCATTTAAAAGATAAATTATTTCGTTGAAAAACTAAATAATATTCTTTTTGTGACTCTTAAATCATTTTTAAGTTAAAAAAACAATATAAATATCTTAACAAGAACCAAAACACATTTCATTTACACAGAGCATATACCAACTGTTTTATATTGATTATTTATTGCTTTTATTTTTAATTTCTTTATTGTTAGTCCGAGGAGTCGTTGTCGTTCTTGTGGGTAACTTAAAATCTTGCCGTCGTGCCACCAAATAATGACATACCTATCAAGTAATACTACACCAACAGATAGAACAAAATGACGGGTGAGAACACCTATACAATATTTAGAGTTCTAACTAAACCACAAATTATTCAATAAATATAACATTATTGCAGTAGTAATTATTTAAGAAACATATGAAACATAAAATATTTAATACTTTTCAATACAAAATTAACTGCACAAAGAAGAGAAATATGTAAAGAATCAACATTAATAAATAGTATGTCAGGAGCTATTAAAATAAGAAAAGGAAGTTAAGATGTGAAATATATTTTTTTTCGATTTTTGTGTTTCTTAGAATATTCCAAGTTAAATTAATTCTTAAGAATATCCACTTCAGAGTGAACGTGTTTAAAAAGAAGTAGGACAGGGATTATATCATGTAAACCTAGCAGTGGTGTTTCAAAGTTCATTAACGTAGAAGTAGGGCGCACTAAGATTTTTTATTTTTAGAGTTAAACATCGCGAGAATCAAACAATGTAGAAGATTGGGAAAAAAATATGTTCGAATGGGAAGTTTTATCTACTTATAAAAAAAGTTTGAAACATTTTTACCGTCCAGTTTCTCGGGAAATCCCGGAAAACTCGTTATTAGGGAATAAAAGAAAAACAAAACGGTAAAAACTTTTTAAATTTTTTTCACTTCATCGGAAAAACTTGAGAAATTTTTTGAGACATGTGCAATAATTTTTACATAATTTTTAATGTCGGAAAATTCAAAATTTTAAATATTAAAAATAGCAGAGAAATTCGTGTTAAAAGATGCGCCCGATTTAAATAAGTAGTATAAACAAGAACTTGGAAGAAATTGACAAATTAATATTAAAAGTCATAGAGTACGTCATTAAACTATGCATGACAAATTATCACACGTCATCTAGTCTGATTTACAGTATAAAAAAATCCATGCCCTCCACTTTTATGAACACGACTTTACATCTTAAAGTTTTTAAGTTGATTACAAATTAGTGAATAAACAGTTACTTTCTACTACGATTATTAAAACGCGCTCAACTTTTTTTTAGTGGAAATCACTTATACTGACAAATCATTTTTTTTGGCTTCTATGTATATCTCTGACGATAAAATAAAAAGAAAT
>JABRWK010000786.1:0-18669 GCA_013372445.1 Hypothenemus hampei | reverse complement strand
TGCGGAATCAGACTTGTTTAGAGAGGGATACCTCTAAAAAAATTTATCTAAGAATATACCGTAATAAAAATGTTTTTTGATCATTTGCTGAAAGTTTTTTTTACATTAAACTTTTGCATATTCCAGTTAACCTGTAAAAAATAAAAAAATCATACTAAAACCCTAAATATGGAAGGTATAATTTGACGAAAATATGATGGTAAGATCGATACGAAAAAACGTGTTTTATAGTTTCCACCTCTTCAACAGATTTTCCAAACTATGCTTGTTCTCCAAATGAGACTCTAATTGGACGTCGTTAGAAAAATGAGAAACTAACAAACGGTTAGTTTTCCTTTGTCATGGAAAACATCCATTTATAACACAATTATCAACTCATTACATAAGCTATTATGAGTGATATCAATCTAATCTGCCTAATACTTAGTTGTTATCCTTTTTGTTGGTTTGTTTGAGTCGTTAAGCTGTACGATTTCATTCAATTTTTACATTGATTTTATTTTATTATAATAAATCGAATTCAGCTTGTTCACTTGGAAAATAACACATTTTTTAGTGAATCTTAAATATTAACACATTCAAGGTAAAAGAATGGATTCTATGATTGCTGTACATTTCCCTTAATTGGTCTATGATAATTACTATGCATTCCTATAATGCCTTGAACTTTTACACAGGAAAATGACAATAAAAAATAAATTTTTGCATTGCTATAATTGTCCTTTCGTGATCTCTTGGCGTAAATTGCAGTGTTTTCGAAATTTCTGAAACGCACATAACGTGTATCTGGCAATGCTATTGCAACAATATTATAAATAATGAATTTAATTAGCGCGAGGATTTTTTTTTCTCAGTCGACACGAAATTTTATTAAAAAAAATGGCATTAAACTTAATTGTCTCTCCCTTCGACGTCAGTAACGAAAAATCGACATTTAATATCGATTTTTATCTCCGAGAAAGAATAATCCAATCAATTTTTCATCATCACTACATCCTACGTTCACACGGCGAATCTTTTGAATGTTCGTCGGACGTTACAAAGGGCCATTTCGATGCTGAGCCTCCATTGCCATCCACTCGCGGACTTCTATCTGTAATTAAATATCGCTACCCTATAATTATGGCCAGTAAATTTCTTTATGCGGGGGCCCCGATAACAAAAAAATCGTTGCACACATCTACTAGTCCCATCTTTTTTCGGCTCCAAAAATATCGTGTATGAAAAAATTTTTTAAAAATGAGCTTTGCACCTTATCAGAGTTTTAATACAACGTACCATGAAAAATGTATTAAAAAAGTTTTTGATCTGTGTGAAAATTAACTTGGCTTAACCTCAACTACAAAAGCATTTGATATGTACAGACTATGGTTTGTATGCGGTTGAAACTTACAAAAGCCTATAGATATGTAGGTATATTCATATCACCTGTTCCTTGCGTTATTTTTTAGATCGTACATCATAACAACGATAATTCTAGCCGAATAGACCTGAAGGAATCGCACACTATAATTTTATCTGTCTAATACCGATGTTAAAGATCGGCGATCATATTTTTTCAAGCTGTTGGGCCCTTGAAACCCTTTACTGCACGCATATATCTTGTTCAGACACTGACAAGAAAATCACAATGCCTATATCATTTTTTTTTCAAAATCATAAATCTCTTTTGTTCAGTGTGGTATTCATTGAAAAAAATCCTTTAAACCGAATTCTCTTGGTAAATTTCATGAAAACATATTGAACTTTAAAAATTTTCCAACATTTGTTCTATCCAATATCTTTATCAACTAACTTGAACTAAATTGAATTTAAACTTATAAATATTTTTTGCGTTGCAATTTTCAAGCCGTGCCTGGTTTGATGCTGGACCGTTTCGCGAGCATTTCCTCTTAAATTTATAACGTTTTTATCTATATTTGCGAAGATAAATAACGAAAAAGAATGGCCACAGGCCGGAGTTTAATTACAATGCTATCTAATCGATATATCTCATTGACCAAGGTGGTTATTAAAACCGCTTGTGTGTTGTACGGTAATTTGTAATAATTATTTTTAACTTAGTATTCGAAACGAAAATACGAGCTGCAAGCTTTTTTTTCGGCCTGGAATTATGATAAATGTTGTTTTCGTGTATCGGTATTGTTCTTGTTATTTTGTCTACATTTTTTGCTATAAACTCTTTTCCATAAACAGGTATATTTAATTGTAATTCGTAATAGCATCTCTGTATCGTAATGACATAGGAAAAGCTTCAGTGAAAGCCAAGATAGAAAAATATTGCAAAACTCCTCTTTAAATTGTTAAAAATATGACCACATAAACACCTAATAGATAGCGCTTATAATGACCACCCCGATTTAACATAGATTTAAATGAGAGTACTTACTTGGGTTTAAATGGATTTTTGCATTTAATATTGAAAGTATTAAAGAAATGGAGAAGTAGGGTTTCTACTGCTAAATTATACCCTGCCGGTTCATATTAACAGAATGCGTGTGAACAAAATAAATGTCAAAATTGTCAATTGAGCATTCTTTATGCAACGCATGATAGAAAAAAAAATTTCTAAATATTACTTACGTTCTAAATACGTTTATTACAATGTTTCTAAATTACACAAACCGTAGTCATAGAAAACCAAAAGAAGTTGGGCTTGAATTTGAAATATTAATGAAAAAAAAAACGGCGAGATAAATGAAGAACAGACTTGCAAATTGTATTATGTCCAAAATTTACATTTTAGATATGTGTTGCGTTGGCCTTTTACAGTCATTTACTATGTTCATAGCACATTTTGGATGAACTGAACGCCTTTTGTATCACTCTAAAGAAACCAGTTAAAACGACTGAAAAAAATTATATTTTGTCCATAAATATGTAATCTTATACATTGTATAAGATCATAAATTTATTGTTTGAATATTTGTAGCAGTTAAACACTGTCATTATAATGTATTCTCAAAGTGGAAAAAGCTTAGAATTGAATTGTCAAAAACAATATAATAACTGCAGTTACCATGACCACCCGTGGGCGGTGATGGTCAGCATATTGTATTTTGATGTTCCCAGTAGTAGCAGCTCCGTACTCCTCCTTAAATATTATTCTACTGTGGTTAAAATTAAAAAAAGGACTAAAATTTTAAAATCAATTTTATATTTTTCGGCTACTGTAACTTCAAAAATTGAGTGTTGCTTCTGAATGTGAAGCAATTTTCTACTAAAGTTCTTTAACGTACCATATGGCTTTCAAATACTATTGATAGAATAGAATAGATTAACTTTAAGTCTTCAGTTTGTAGCAGATGGAATCCAATCGCTCAAATTTTACAAAGCATAGAGTTAAAATAACATTGAAACAAATTATTTTACAAAAGAAATATACCGTCTAATACAAAGAAACGAAATGTTACTTACATACATTGTTCATGCTTTGTCGACATGAAATGAATTTATCGAATTTCAGTTTATTTTACCCTATCCAATAAAAAAAACACAAAAAAAGAATAGACCGGAAAATGAGTGTCCGTTTTCGTAACCGCCCAATGTACCTAAACTGAGTGATTCTCAAAGAGAGAGGGAGAGAGAGAGAGAGAGAGAAAGATCCACCCGATTAAATAAAATCCCATTGATGTACCTGGAAAATGCCCTTCTTTTTTACATTTACCGTTCGTATGAGAAAGATAAGGGGAAGATTTCGATTCGGAATGAATGAAAATAAGAAGCTCGGTGGGAGTGTCCCCGTAACTTGATCGGTACGCCGGAACTGGGAGTTCCCTGGAGCACGTGTGAAAATCAGACACCTGGTCATAAAATGAGAAATGTATGTGTCTTGTTGTCCTTAGATTTTTCTGAAAATAACCGAGAGTGCTATGAACTTACATTTTAGAACAGTGTTAGAAGAAAAAACCAAAAAATCCTTTAAGAATTTAGAAAGAAAACCGCAACACAAGAAAAACTTCATTCGTAGACCTAAATGTTGAATTAACAAAAACCCCTTGTATTGTTGCGGTACCGAAGAAATCTGGTATAACAGATATCGAAAGAAAAATTAGAAAAATTAAAAAAAAAACAATACAAAGTATAAAATCAACTTCTAGTTGTAACTTCCATCTAGATCTCAATTCTTTCGATGTTTTACGATCTGTAAAAAAACTATAGATTGCATTCAATGAACACAATAAACCGAATTTAATCGTTTTCCATTCATTAATTTATACCCGAGATCGTATCTTAAAGTTGTATAAAGGTGGTCCTCGAGCCGGTATCGCTCCAATGAGACCCCTGAGAGCGCGGGGGCGTGGTGGCCCCACGCAGGGACCTCGCTCGTCGTCGTCGCCGTCGGGGTCGATAGGATGTGTATGAATACGCAGTACGGCACTCGCACGCTGTTCCGGTTCATCGAAAGGATCCCGTCAACGCCCGAGTTGAACGTAGTAATTACAACAGAAGAAGAAAATATCATTCGGAAAAACGTTAATTATCTTATATAGTTTTCTTCTTCTGTGCTGTATTTTGTTATTGTTATTGGACATTAGTTGTGTAAGCTTTTCGTGCGTTAATGTTGGAACAATATGAACTGTGCTTATTCGTATCAGATCCAAGAGACTTCACCCCAAGCTGCTACGGGAGCAGATTTTTTAGAGGTATTTACATAAATTTCCTTAAACTAAACGTTTTTAAGATGAGAATGGAATTGAATCGGAAAAGTTGACTCATTAAACTACCATTTATTGTTAAGAAGAACTTTATAATTTCCAAATCAATCGACACAATAAATTGTCAGTTAACGGACTAATAACAATAATTTTCGAAGCAATTACTTAATAAAAGCATTGCCCGCAATAAATATTTATAAAATTGATGAGAAAATTGAAAAATAAAAAATCGATAGCAAGTTACCGAAGCACAATTCTGGAAGCGTTTAAAGACTAGTAAGTAGAGTAGATTTGGTATGGAAATTGCAAAGAGCCCCGCTCCGCTTTGAACGTATACTGTAAATTATTTAATCATATCAATAGCGTTTTTGATTGGTAATTAATTTTTATCATTACCAAAGGGAAATTCGAACCCAATTTGATGGAAATGTCATTTTTCCAGCAGTCTCAATTCTTTGTTATTCAGAAATGAATCTAGGAGAAAGAAATTCTTCCTACCGTTTCGGCTCATCAACTCCACTAATAGATCGATTGCTGCAGTCTTCGTACAGTATCAAATATAATTATTTATAATTGCCTAACTGAATAATTAGCTGTTTGCGATAGAAATTAGTTGATCAGGTTTTTTTCAATTATTGGTATTGAACAAACACCCTGTGGTTTTTAATTTTAATTCCCACTATTCCCTATCAAACACTGATTATTGCAATTTGAGAATTGCATACCGTTTAATAAGGTATTTTTAGGTAGTGACGAGGAGTAACGAGACCAAGACCATAAGTGTCTTCGTATTTTTTTCCATTTATAGACTTGCACATATACATTGCGCATCATTTGAAGTGGATAATTAGAAAAAAAATTGTTAAAAGTAATTTTCGACTGAGTTTGTTCAAATTTAGTGCGATGAAAATTCAAATCAAAACTCAGTTTACGTGTTCGAGCAATTTTTAGAAAGTTCATTTTTAGAATGTCCTTTGCGGTCTTGAAAATGGGGTAGATCAATTAAAATAATAATNTGAACTGAAAAATTCCACCCCATAAAGGCTCGCAATAAAAGGCGTGGCCCATTTCAAATAAATTTAAATAAATCGAGTAGATTTTTCTAATTTTAGTTTCCGCTTGGCACGGATAAAATTAAGCGTGTGTCGTTAACGGGTTCATTTATGTGAAGACGACAATCTTGTACCCTCGACAGTCAACCTAATTTCAATATTTTTTTAATAATAAAACGAGCGACAAGGAACGGGCGTGGTCACTTGTGTTGAAAAATGGCAGGTTATATTTATTTATTTTGTACTGGTTTTTTGGTCTTTTCGTATAAAATTGGCATGTCAACTTAAAACTATATGTGATGTACAGTTAATGATTATGTCACTTTGTACATTTTGCAACTACTAAATGACTTTTTTTATTAAAATATCAATACATATTGCTTTAAAAGAGAATATTTATCTGAGAAATCATTTTTAGTGTGTAGTATCACTTCTTCGATTTATTCTAAACTGCTTCGCCCTAAATACTACACTTTCGTTTATCGACTAATTGAACTTTCCAAAGAAATTATTTAAAAAATGAGTAGCTTCGATTTCAACATATTAAATCCAATCAGGATATCATGTTACTATGGATTTGACCAACTCAGGTTTAACATATGTTTCTTTCAAATCGTACATCACATCTGTTTAACAAAACTTGTTTTTTTTTTCTTTCGTTCGACTTGGCTTGGTAAACTATTCAATCATAACTCATGATTGAGGTTGACAATTTAAAAAAAAAAATTTAACATGGGACCGACTACCTCTTCTCTAAGTGACAATATTGTGAAGAACTTTTACCTGAATATTCCAGGAAGTATTTACGCATTCGGTGTTGAAATATCACAAGTAAGTAGGTAATTTAAATAGTTCAGATTAGGTTCGCAACCGCATTTCAACGTAATTAAGCAATTTTTTGTGGTTGTTCTATTACAATAACAAACCTATTTTAATTTACGACGTCTTTTTTTGGGAGAAAACATTCATTACACATCATTACATGTCGATTCATCTGAGTGCGTGAACTGAATTTGTGACATTTTCATGTACAATCCGCCTACAGTGTTTATATAGATAATAACATATTCATCAAAAAGATTTTTGTGTCGTTTAAAAATTGTTTTTGCACAATCGAGTGCGGTACATAATACGTGCAAATTACCATTGCATATTTACGTGACCGTTATAACAGCGGCATACTACCTACAATTATTTTAATCTGACCTGTCACCTGTCCAGAGAGAAACTTGGAAGATGTGAAAAGTAGTAGCATTCCAATGTAACCGATTCGCTCATGGAAATTTAATGACAAAAATGAATTTAATGTTTACAATGATTGACAATAAATGTATAATTTTACTTTTAAGCTTTGTTTGCAATTTGAGACACGTGTCTCCATGTAAATTTCATGGCCAGTATCGACACAGCATTTAACATTCGGTGTGTCCAACCTGTAGTTTTTTTCCAGTTATTTAATTACCTAACTATTGTTTTTACATAGTATGTACCAATTATTAATTGTCATTTCTAGTATTCGGTATATTTCCTAGAATCTATTTCGTACGTTAATTACCACGAAAAATTTAACCTTTTGATGATTTGTTACTAGTAGAACTTCTCACATAAACTTTCGATTTCTCAAGGGACACCATTCTGAAGCTATTTATTTCGTTGGCTACTTCGTAAAATGGTATCTCGGGGCCCTTCATGCATTTAGATTTGTTATTTCGCCAGGGGCCACACACTCTTTTACGACAGAATCTCATTAAGAACTCGAACGTTTCTCTGACAGTTGCCCTTTTTTTATGTTTATTTAGCATCTGCAAACCAACACCGGTAGCATGGCCCACAGTGAATACCAACCGTAATGTGGCTGTGGCTTTAATTATTGTTACGTTTATTTATTCGTAATTCTCGCTTGTTTTGCCTCAAGCCGATTGGCCATAATCAGTTCAATATTTAGATTGTGATATGCTCGACTGAAACAATCTGCCACTAGAACTGAAAATTTTATTAAAATGGGTGTATATGTAGATAAGTCTTTAAAAATATACTCTTAGAAACTTCCATAAAACACGTAAGATAAATTACTATAAGTATTACAATGAAAATTGACAATTACCATTACAATTTTTCCAAAATCTTTCATTTGAATTAATTATATTTTTTTCCAATAGTCTTCAAAACAAAATAGATACAAAAATAATATCTTTAGCCAATTTGAATCTAGAGATTTATTTATACAATTTTGAAAATTGCTATTTATTAAACATTTATTATATGTAACCGTAAAAATATGTGTTTATATTAAGTGTACCCAAACGAGGATAGTGGACTCAAATGGATTAAAAATCTCGTCAAATTGAAAGATTTGGCATCCCTGTTGAGAACGTAACATGTGAAAGGACATTACTGCAACAAAAACCAAATAATTATTTTTTACGTAAGTTTTCAATATGGAGGCGTAATTGTTGAAGGCTCAATTACGCAAATGAACAAAAATGCAGTTAATATTCAAATTCCAAAAATCTACACCACTTAGGTGCGATAAGCAAAAGTTATGTTTGCAAAATGTTGAAAATAAATGGGCACAAAATTGCGAAAGACCACCCTTAAAATATGACACATTTAAAGTGAAAAAAAATATTTATAAATTAATTTAGGACCGGAAACAAGCATATGAAAATTTATTAGCCGATCTAATTCGTAAAGGAGCCGAAGCTGAGTGTGTTTTCCCTGTAAAACCCACATCTGTCATAGTTCCATTAATGGGACTGGTTTTATTCGGCGTAAAAATTCGTATTTATTTGGCGGCAATTTGAAAATAATTAATATGTAGAATCGTTGTTTTTTATTTTGCCGACATTTCCCAGTCATTAATTACGCACTGGAGTTAAGAAATGTCCAGTGATTCTAGTGATTCTGTCCAATAAATAACCACGTTTCTTCGTTGTTCTGTATTATTCATTTTGAAAAGTTCTTGTTATGTTTATTTTTTAATAATACTTTGTAAACTGTTTCATATTTATGCAGGTGCACTTTTAACTCTTTTGCGTGTTATGCAAATTTTTATTTTCTAAGGCGATTTCAAGGAAAATTTATTTTTTTCCATAAAAATAATACATTCTCATATGATTATGAAATAACAAATTAAAGCTTGAGGCTACAATAATCTAGCTCCTTTTGGCATACATTTCAGTTATATCACACCTGTATTTTGTAATAAAATTAATAACAACAGAAATTATTAAATTTTAAACTACTACCAGTATGTTTTACCATTAAAACTGTTAAAAAATTGACAGGATTATTTGTTACTCTGTCGATTAGAAGCGAATGTATTATGTTGTTTCTGACATGTATATACGTACATATGCATGCCCTCATCTTTACTTTGTTGTCATATCAATGTTAAAGCTCATTAAACTTGAACATTGTGTAGAAATTCGCTTGGAAAATCTTTAAATAATTAAGGCTTAAGTAATCAAACATATACACACACACTCACTCACACACACATACATACAAGGACAGGGAGTTTTTCTAAGACGTTTACATGCCAGTCTTATTTATTTTCCATGATTATTCCAAATTCGATCAACGAAGGTCTAGTATAATTTGTATTCTTTCAGTGTCTCACAACTAAGCAAATAAATATCACTTATCCTCCACTGCGGGATTGTGGCCACTGGGCGTGTTCGAATATACATCTCCTTTTGTTGTCCAGGTCGTTTTGAAAGGAAAGCGGCGGTCAAGTTGAAGCGCTATAGTCGTACAAAAGGCAAAAATCGCCTGAAGGCAACTGGCCACGATGATATATAAAAGAAGCAACGGGAAGAACGCCGACTACTGTAAACGAAGGTCATTTCGTTAATTACTTTGGAAAGAGTCTGGCTGTGAGAACTTTAGGATCATAATTCAAAATACTAATCAATAAGCGATGCTCGACGCGTTAATTCATGCAGATGGTCATGACTTTTCGGTCGCGTTTAAAACCAACGGCGTAGGACTACATATTCTCGAGGTATAGGCTCATCTTCTTTAAGAACCGATTGGCAAATCTCATATGAAATTTCGACGATACTGTTCCAGCTCCACGGAAGCGTGAGAAGACTGTTCCAGTGCGTTGTAGCGCCAGAGTTTGAATTTTTGACAGCTACCACAATAGTAAAAAATCCATAATTTATTACTTGCGCAAAATTAGAATTACGTTTCGAACACCTTAAATGCCACAGGATATTACAAGATTCCCCCTAGCAGTCCCACCAATGGGCTTATAGGGGGCTTCTGATAAATCAATGCCATCAGACATCTATTTCCTTTGGTCAAGTCGGCCCCAGACTGGCGTATAATCCCCCAAATAGGGCATTTGCATGAAGATTAGAAAAGGACTCGTTTACCTGATGCAAAATTAGTTAAAACACATAATTATATTACCGAGAAATTGGATTTAAATGGGGATTTCTTCCGGGAATGAGCTGTTCCATTAGCAAAGTAGGCACCATTTTAATAGAAAATATAATAAATGTACAAATATTGAGACACGTGTGGCACAATATACTCCACTTTAATACTGAACATCATGTCAAAATTATACAGGAAAGGCCATTATGCATACGAACGAACAATGTTACCGTTAAGCCGATTACAGTATTGTCGATGGTAATGTTTAGAGCGGAACACCGATTTTCAAGAGATAATCTTTTGATCCCATGTGACAACTCGTGTACCTGTGCTACTGAAGATTAAAAATATTTAGACTAAACTACTTCAGGCGTAATGTAAATGGACGTTGTACAATTATGGTTCCATCATTTGACATTGAAGTGGATTGTGCTAGATTTTAGCGACCCTAAGGCAGGGAATTATCAACTTTCAAAAATCTACTACCACTTCTACTATTACTAATCACTGAACGAGCGGTCAAGTAAGAGTGTAATATTGCAGTTAGTGTCGAATAGCCTGGAATTTATTCGATACGATAATTAGATAAGACCTTTAATAAAATGATACTGTTGCGGATTTATGGATAACGAGCGGCTATAACTATTTTATTGCCTATGGCTTTATGGAATATAATTGCAATTAGAAAAAAACTTAATTATACTATCCCAACAACTGATTGATGGACATTTCATTAACAACAATACCATTGAGTACCAAAAAAAACAGATTTCACTTTAATCAAGTGAAAAAAGTTCGAAAGAAAAACCACAAATAGGTCGCCATATGTATATTATTATAAATTTTCACTATTTACGCCCCCACCAGCTGACACCCTTGTTAACCGCATTGGGGTAAAAAGAACGTTTGGTCCGCACAATCAATTCGTCATTATCGTGTTTTGTACGTTGGAAGACCTGTCATTATTAAAAAGTCATTATCGAGTGATGCTCTCTCTTTTAGTGTACAGTCCGTTGTTTACTTTCGATTTTGGACTGATATTAATTGAGACTGTTATTTCCTCATTTTAGTTAAATTATTATTACAAAATTACTTTTTTTAAAACCAAGGTTGAAACAACAGATATAAGAAAAATATCGTTTTAAAAAAATTCGAGAAAAAAATCAAAGCCTTTTGATAAAAAAGAGGCAAATACCTAACTTGCCGCCGGCAATGGTCGTTTTTTGGTAATGACGATCAGTGACTGCGGAAAGATTTTAATTCTTTTTGTGTAGCTGTGCGTGTCTTGAGCGCGACCCACAGGCGCCAACTTTTCATTATATTGTTGATTAAAGAGCCGACCGCGATCCGAGGTTTCGAATATGAAAAACACTATATTGCCGTAATTAATAAATTATAATTTAAAAACGACATTCGTCATTTTCATTTTATTCAAATTGATTTCATTTACAGGAGCATCCGAGTCTGCGGGGAACTCCACTGGCAATGCTCGCTGCCCAATGCAACAAACTCAACAGTAAATCGCCGCCACCTTTAGCAGACGCCGCTGTAGGTAAAGGATTTCATCCGTGGAAAAAATCGCCCCAAGGTGCTCCATCCCCAGGAAGTTCCGGTGTATCGTCTGCAAGTTCCATGCCTAGTCAACGGTCAACGTCTGCGTCAAATCCAACTTATTCGAGATCAGTTATGACTTCTTGTGCTTCAGTACCAACGACCGCTTCTTATGGAAGCGATTTGTACTTTCCTGGAGCAACAGCCCAGCCTTCAGTATCAGATAATGTTCACCATCAAAGCTCATTATTGGGAAAAGTTGAAGGGGCCGCCACTGCACATCACGCCGCTTTGGGTTCGGTTTATTCGAGGCATCCTTATGAAACATGGCCGTTTAATACCATGTCCAGTACTCCACATGGTGGTATTAAAAGTGATACTGTAACAGGAGCGAATGCTTGGTGGGATGTTCATTCAACCGCTGGAGGTTGGCTAGATATGAGTGGAGCAGCTGGAATGCATGCTCAAATGGCCGCTGCAAATTACTCTTCGGACTACTCGACTTTGACTCATTCGCTTGCTGCTTCGAATCACCTTCTTTCATCAGGACAACATTTACTTCAAGACACTTACAAATCAATGCTACCCAGTCAAAGTGTTGGAGCCTCCTTTGGTTTACATGCTGCTGCTTCCAGTCCTTCACCAACAGGGGGAGCTGGAGGATTGCCACCTCAAGTACCATCACCCAGATCACAACGGCGGTACACAGGCCGAGCCACTTGTGATTGTCCTAATTGCCAAGAAGCGGAACGATTGGGACCCGCAGGTGTTCATTTGCGTAAGAAGAACATACACAGCTGTCACATACCGGGTTGTGGCAAAGTATACGGGAAAACGTCACATTTAAAAGCGCATCTTCGATGGCATACTGGTGAACGTCCTTTCGTGTGCAATTGGTTATTTTGCGGCAAAAGATTCACACGCTCGGATGAGTTACAAAGACATTTGAGGACTCACACTGGCGAGAAACGATTCGCGTGTCCGGTGTGCAATAAACGGTTCATGCGGTCCGATCATTTGGCCAAACACGTGAAAACCCATAATGGTAATGGTAAAAAAGGTAGTTCGGATTCGTGTAGTGACTCAGAAGAGAACAGTCAAAGTGATTTGACGAATAATGTTAATTCACCGGCATCTATGAATCAAACACCGTCACCTTCACAGCCAATGGGCGGTTTAGATATGGTTACGGGATTGGATGTGAAACCGCCTGGATTGGTTTGAGGACGGTGGGGCCCAGCTTTGCTGTATTCCAGCTATCCGCGCTAGAGTGGCCCCCTAAAGTGATATAAATCTACTGTGAAATATTGTAATTATTTGAACATGTAAATTAGGAATTATTAATATACTGCTTCAGTCCAGTGCGCATGATGAATATCATACCGTGTGTTTAAGAATGTTGCAAAAATTACTCATAACTGTATATTGATTGTTATTGAGATGTTTTTTTGTCATTTGCATAATATTACTTTTGTATATATTAAAAAATATTTAAAAAATAAACAAAAGTATAAAATTATTGGTGAAAGAGATTGAAATGTGTTTGTTAATTAATTTTTAATACTTATCTTAATTTGATAAAAAAAATTTTTATTAAAATATGTATCTCTGTATTATTAACATTATGAATCTTTTAGTAAATGTTTAATTTACTTTCAGTTGTTCCTAATCCAGGTCATGTATTGATTATTCCGGATAATATCTGTTGGAAAACTGAAATTACTCAATTTGTATGAAATTATTTATTTAATAAATGATCAGTTTAACAAAAATGTATATTTGTTCATATGTCATTATTGTTTTCTCCTTTTTTCCTCTCTTCTCACCAAAGAATCATTGTATTAATATTTGAATGTACTATTTGTAAATTTTAACTAATAAAGCTTTTGTGAACGCATTATTAGTATAAATATGAAAAATATAATTTTGATTCCTAAATGAAAATTCGTTTTCTTTATCTGACAAGGATAGGATAGAACAATTCAGTTAACCATTTGTCATATTTTCTCATTTCAGTGCCGAAAAAATGCTATAATTGTAACTTTAACGTAAAATTAATGTTTCTTTTAACAGATGCGCTGGCATGTTTAATGAATTCTTGTTTCGGCGGCCTTGTTCCAAAGATTAATTTATGAGAACTGGCTAATTTTAGACTTCCTTCCGAAATGCAGTCAACGCAACAGAGTCGTCAAATATTTGACGAATTCGGTACTTACTAATTAATATTTTATTTATATGAATTATAAATTGTAAAGTCTCAATTCTCTAATCAATTGTGAAAAAATAGAATTGTTGTTGAAATTAATTTAAACAATTAAAAATCATAGAATTTGTTAATTTTAATTATCATCTGTTTCTTTATCACAATAGGAGTCTAAAATTCATTTTGCGCTGGGGTTGTCACTATTAAGAACATTATATCCAGGCTTGTATAGTCGACCCTTGGGTAATTTATGTTTGTGTCGTTAAGCATCCCTCAATACTAACTGGGGATTAAAATTACAGTGAGAATATCAAACTAGTTAAAGGGATTAGTACTAAATGGAACGAACTTTCTACAACATCGGAAATATGTCAAGAAACATGACTAGCATGTAATAAATTCAATATAATTATTTCATACAATTGCTATTTGTATAAATGCTAAATGTCAAATTATAAACTAATTACATTGTTATAATAATTAAGTACATAATAAATAATAACGTTTATAATTATTACGGTAATACTGACATGTCAAGCCACCTACAACAAAAAAAAATGTGAAGCAATAATTCATAAATGGAGGAAACGAAGGGCAATTTAAAGTCGAAAAATTTATTTTGAAAATAAACGTACCATAACGGATTCTCCAGAGCCAGCCTAATAAAAATCAAAACATATTTACACAGTGATAAATGGTGTATCTTGTCAGATCGGTGTCTTGTGTTTGATTTAATAGAGATAACAGGATACGGCAAAAAAACTATACAGTTGTCACTTCATTAGGAAAAAACGTGAGGAGAGCTTAGGAGCTCGAGGAAGAGAATTTAAAAATAAATTTATTGCCCTTTCGCCATACGAACAATTTAAATTGCTACCGTGAAAAATAATAGCAATTCTTTACAATTAAGAAGCACTTAGTTTTTAATTGGTATTATTTTCATAAATTTTAATCATTAACAATTTGTTGTTTAATATTTGTGTATAAAATTGTTTAGAATTGTAACTGGGAAATCAACAGAACATGATGAGAAAATATCGCGCTCAACCTGTGGTAGAATTGAAAGGGATCGGAATTGCATATATTACCATAATTCAAAGACTAAATAGTAATTAATAAAAAAATATAATATTGTATAAACGAATAGATACGATTGATGTAGGTGGGAATGTTCTGTTTTCTCCAGAAAATGTGTATTTCTTCTAGTACAGCCTGTCTTAAAATTTATTGTATCCCAAAATGTTTTTGAAATACATATTTAAAATATTCGAAAAATTAAAAATTGGACACCTTTTATCTTGGAAACAAAGCGTTTTCAGATGTATGTTTATATGAACTATTCTCCACAAAAAGACCTTAACAATCACCCTCTCGGACTTATTTAAAAACTATTAATCAAATATTGGTCTAAAAACTTTTGGTCTTTAATATTTTTTGGTACATTTAAAATTGTAATGCTTTTTGTAAGTACTCTCTAATTTTTGGGTGAAAGAATTTCTGTTGTATTGAGAAGTGGATTCATTTCGAGTTAGTTCTTTCGTCAACCACTAGTTTTTACCATGTGATTGTTGGCCTATCTGGTTTAGATATAAACATTTTCACAGAAGGATAATTTTTTTGTAATTTGTAGTAAATTATTTTGAATTTAAATTTTATGGTGTTTGATTGCGTTCAAAGTCCATGTTTAAACTTCAATTTTTGAGACTTCAGAAACAAAAAAAATCTTAGACGATTATTTCTTGTTTTGATTGATTGTTTAAATTTGGGTCAAGCTTATGATTTAATTTTTTACTATGCGTTTTTGTCCATTTGGTGTTCGCTTTAGTTCTTTAACATTTGATATCTAGGCTATCCCTTCTGCCAACTTAGAAAATGATGGCATCTAAATTCACCAATCTAAAAACCATATAAAAGAATTACAGCTCTTGGTGAATTGGCTTTATTGTAGTTCTGATTTTCAAATCGGCTAAATGGATATGTATAATTACACATCCAAAGCTGTGCAAGATGACTTCTCGTATTTCGATAAGAAGGATCAGGACATATGAATGGAATAAGCCAAAGTTCAGAGTTCATTCAATTGGTCAGAGGAAATAAATTTTAACAAGAGGCAATACTAATATAATCCAATAGATATGACATTATTTTCATATTTAGATAAATACATGATTTTTCATTTTAAAAAAATTACAATACCCGTCGTTTTTCCCAAATAGACCGACCTACTATTTTGTTAATGTGTCATAATATAGATTAAGTATAAAGCTATTCTGCGATTGTAAATATTTAGATGCACCCCTCTCATACTTTAAGGGACTTTAGCTGTTTAGTTAAAGTTCTGATTTCCGACTACAAACAACAAGCACTCGAGAAAATTAACAAAAAGCGACCGCAAACTGTTCCCAATTGTTCATCTCCCCGAAGTAGGTTTAATCAGAGCTCCCCCGGAGTTCGGCTCAATTGAACGCTGTTCCTTAATGGAAACGAATTGTGGAAGCTCGTGTCGCTTTGTGGGAATTATTATTCTGATACGACCGTACGGCATGATTTAATTTCGCTCGTATCACCACCAAAGTGAATAAATTTATTCGATTATCTCTGATATCTTTAGCGGAGGCACGTTTGGGGACATTTCGGAACACAACTTTTAAATTAAGATTTATCATTTGCTTTCCTAGGATTATGTAACAGTTGATTTAATTAATCAATACCCGATTCACTAATTTAATTCTAGCTCTTTCACTAGCAAACGCATATTAAATTCGATGATACATCATATATGGGCATGGCCATGGGCCTGCTAAAACGCTTTTATCAATACCAAAAAATCTTTTTGAACTCGGACGGTGCCAAGAAGAATAATAATTGTCTGGGCTGCCCTCACATAATGAAGTAAACCAATAACCGACTTTTTGCTTGATCATCAGTGCTTCTATGTAAGAGTGCCGCCAACAGAAGTCAATTACGGGTTGATTAAGTCCCCTAAACCAGCCCCTGATCAGTCAAAAACCTTTTAAAAGTCATTAGCTTACACTTGTGTTTGAGAGACATCTCCAGCGAATAACGGTGAGATGCCTTCGATACTGATATTTCACACCATTAGTACTCTTTTTGAATAACAATTTAATTTCTATGACAAAGGTACTTACGTCTATTCTATTCGATGATCGTATATATTTTTATTCGTATTCTATTTTCTTCATTTGTGTTCCAAACTTTGTATCCAAATGAGTTTTATTTCTGTCAAAACAGCACCCGGAGATTTAGGATATTAAAACTGTTATTGCCCAGAAATTTATTGGGTATATTCCTAGAAGGTCGGCCAATTAACAAAAACGCCATATTACTAGTTTTTTAGTTATGATTTATTTCGGTAGCGTTTCGTTTCGCCATTAATGAGCGCGGTTTTTACCATAAAGGTTTTGTCTGCGACGGAAGCTTTGATAATATTTTTGAACTTTACTGTTACATCCTTTTCAAATGACCATTTTCTTTTGATAATTTCCGTTTTACTAAACTGTCACGTGTAAGAAATATGTGTTATAAAAATATTTTCTAAGATTAACATTAATGTCAAGTCAATATTAAAGGAGATAATTCCTTAGTTTATTTTACGCTTGAAAGTTCATTTGTCAGTAAGGGGACCTTAAAAGGATTGTCTTTATACTCAGTCCCCTTTCTCCTTAATTTTGGTCTTTGAAATGGCAAATGTACCTAGTAGAATTTATAGTTAAAATTTCAAAAAAATGCTATCGAATGGCAAATATGACTTTCCCACAATTCCATGAAGCAACCCTTAATAAAGCATATAGAAAAATAAACTCTTTGTAAATGTACAATATCATCGGCAAAATGACAAGAGAGGCGCAACGATTAAAAGTTCTCAGGTGTGGCAGATACGTTCTTTTTTTTTGTTTTCACTTGGGCTTCTAATGCAATGGACGTCGTAGATTCGCCACTACTTGTGATATGGTATCTGCAGTGAACATAACGCATGTTATAAGATCTAAGGTGAAGGTAACTCAAAATGTCAAAATTTGTAGATACGTCCTTTTGTCATTTTGCCGACGATATATTATAAATCAAATTCATCATGTTACGTTTCTCCTTCTTCTCCCGAAGGATAATGATCCAAATGGTCAATTTGATTTTCGAGACTGTCGTGCGGAAAATGTCGGGCGAGTAGCAACCAAACGACATTCTTAAGTTTCTCAATCAGGGGCGCTCTGGTGACTGTCGACAAAGCTTCTTCCTTGAAGCTTGCCTTCCATTTTAATGAGTCGTACTTTTCTCCACGAATTACTTATATGTATGTTCTATCTGTTGGATTTTCGTTTTTATTAACATGGAACTTATTACTGCTTTTATATACGGATTTTAAGAATTATTTATTGATAAGTTTTTATTCTTACTTTAAGTTAATGTTTGAAGAAAACTATCATAATGTATTCCAATTTTTTTAACATTTCATAGTTAAACATAGACAATAAAAATATAAATAATTTTACACTCAAAATCCATATTTTAATAGGTTTTCGCTATATTTAAATGTCTTTTTTCTTAATTCTATACTAAGACACCTGTATATTTAATGAGATGTCAGTATAAATATAATGTGTCGGTAACGACTTCCTGCGTCATTTCAGTAAAAATATGCAGCTTAGCCAAAAACCCCTAAGGGTAAATAATCAACAATTGACTAATTAACCGTAAGTAATATTAGACGTACGTCTTCTACATACGGGCAATTAAACTAGAACTTTCAGAAAAAGTGAATTTTTTTTGTCGCGATGCAGTTAACAAACTCCATCAAGTGTCG